>JBBPCY010000019.1:19604205-19623846 GCA_037974405.1 Brachyalestes nurse
CAGCAAGTGAAGCAGGGGGCAGTCAGGACCACAGCGCCCGGGGAGCAGTGTGTGGAGGCGGTACCTTGCTCAAGGATGCCTCAGTGATGACACTGGCAGTCCTGGGATTCAAACCCACGACTTTCTGACTGTAGGGGCAACTCCTGAACTGCTAGGCCACCAGGACTTGTTTCTGCTGGGGCCCTTTTGCGCGTGAGGCGAACGTGATAACCACTACACTACAGAAACCTGCGATTAAATGTATTACCTTACATTTTCACACAAGTTTGATTTTAAAGATTTATTTTTCAGTTTTTTAAGTGTCTGCAACTTTTTGGAATAAAAAAAGTTAATCAGAGTGGGGTGATGTAAACTTTCTCTTTACCGTGGGCATGAATGGAAACTGTCGTCTGGTCAGTAATTTGTGGCATGAAATCACACAGAGCTGGAGGTGGCTTCATCTCATGGATTTTAATATGGATTCTGGATAAAGGGGAGAAGAGAGAAGGGTGGACTCGTCCTTTTGAATAAAGACAAAGCTGAATGAACTGAGAAGGAGCTACAAGTGTTACTTCTGGCGAGAGTTTGAATTGGGGGGCGTTGGTGTTGCTGCTTGATGAAATGTGTGACTCCTCTCTTGTTAATATATCATATTTTCACACAAGCCTAATTTTAAAGATTAATTTTACCAATGTTTCAAAGTGCCTGCTACTTTTGAGAATAAAAAAGTAAATCAGAGCAGTGTGATGTAAAATGGTTAATTGTGGACAAACTTTTGTCTCTGGTCTCTTTACAGTGGTGGAGAATGGAACCAGGAGTGGAGATGTTTGCAGAAATACAGCCATTTAATTTCCAAACCCTCCAGTGAACCTACACCATAATGCTGATTATTTTATGATCATAAATCACAGTCTTTCATCATGAAATAATGTCTCAGGTATCAGGCAACATGAACTTTCTACGAGGGAGCTTCTTAGAGGCATTAACCTCTTTAGATGTCTGGTTCCTTTCACCTTCACTTTAACTCCACCAAACTCACTCTGTTTCCATTTCATGGGTTGTAATGTTGGATTCTGGATAAAAGGACGAAGGCATAAAGTGTACACAAACTTTGTTGTCTGCAAATCTATCTTATCCATCAAAAAAGAATGATATAAGAAACATATCCTATACGAACTTTCTATGACGGGAAGCCTCTTAAAGGTATTAATCTCTATAGACGTCTGGTTCCATTCACCTTCACTGTAACTCCCACAAACTTACTCTGGTCTATAATTTACGCATAACCCCCCCAGAGCTGGGAGGGGGACTTCACCTCAGGTGTTTAATATGGATTCTGGATAAAAGGGAGAAGGGAGAAGGGTGGACTCGTCCTTTAAAACCCACACGAAGCTGAGTGAACTGAGAAGTTGAAGATAAAAGTGTTACTTCTGGAGAGAGTTTGAATGGAGGTGTTGGTGTTGGTGCTTGACGAAAATGTGAAGAGGCGTGACTCTCTCAAACACACACACACACACACACACACACACTCCCGCGGAGAATGGTAGAGGGAGAGCGAAGGGGGAGGGAGGAGGAACCGAGAGGGGGGAGAGAGAGAGAGAGAGGGAGAGAGAGAAAAGTTAAAGTAAAAAATGGCTTCCTCGTCTGCAGAGTCTGAGCAGGCTGAGAGGAGCTCCGAGGAGAGCTCGGCCCGGGTGAAGGAGGAGTCGGACGCGGACCCGGACGAGGCCTCGGAGGGCCTGCTGGAGAGCCTCCGGAGCTCCTCGGTGCTGGGCTTCTCCCCCGAGCAGCTGGCCTGCGTGTGCGAGGCGCTCCTGCAGGCTGGAAACGTGGAGAGACTCTGGCGCTTCCTCGGCGCCATCCCGCCTTCCTCCGACCTGCTACGTGGCAACGAGACGCTGCTGAAGGCCCAGGCCGTGGTGGCCTTCCACCGGGAGGAGTTCAAAGAGCTCTACGCCATCTTAGAGAGTCATGACTTCCACCCGAGCAACCATGGGTTCCTGCAGGACCTCTACTTGCAGGCGCGTTACAAGGAGGCGGAGAGGAGCCGGGGGCGCAGCCTGGGGGCCGTGGACAAGTACCGGCTGCGCAAGAAGTTCCCTCTGCCCAAGACCATCTGGGACGGAGAGGAGACCGTCTACTGCTTCAAGGAGAAGTCTCGCAACGCGCTCAAGGAGTGCTACAGGCTCAACAGGTACCCCACTCCGGACGAGAAGCGGAACCTGGCCAAACACACCGGCCTGTCCCTCACCCAGGTCAGCAACTGGTTCAAGAACCGCAGGCAGAGGGACCGAACCCCGTCCGGCACCAACTGCAAGAGGTAAGGACCCTCAAACCACAAAAACAAACAAACAAACCCCAAAAAACGAAGATTAAAGAAGCCCACGGTGCTACAAAGTGCGCAAAAGTGCTACAAAGTATCAAGTGTGGTCAATAATTTATGGCATAAACACACACAGCTGGGAGGGGGGAGGGTTTCATTGAGTCCAGACTTTGCAGCAGTTCTTGGACACCAATAGAACAAAAGCTCAAACAATATGAAGGCCACGAATTCATTTATAATAATTGTTAGTTTAAAAAAAAAGTTGATTGTTTTGAAATTTCTCCATAAGAAAAGTGGTATGTGTGTGGGGAGGGGTTCGGTCATGGTCTTGAAGACCTGGAGGTGGATAGAAGGATGGAAAGATGGAAAGAAAGCATGTTGCTTTGTTGTGAAATGTGAGCTGAGCCCAGAGCAGCTCAAGTTTCCTCGGCGGCCGCCTCGGGCAGGGCTCCGCCGCTGACCCAAGTGTGGAGAAACTTTCAGAAATGGGAGGAAATTTCATCCATGTCCTGCCGGGACCTAACAGACAGCAAGGTTTAGTGTTTAGTGACCATTTCTTTCTTGTACGTCCTCCTGAAGCCATGCTGGAATTTCCCCAAGGGATCAAAAAGAGGGGGCGGGGCTAATAAACCATGTAAATACTAGGCACCAGTGATGTCATGCACTGTGACCTAAACCACAGGGACAAAAAAACTACCTCCGACACCACTGTCCCAGGACCTGTGAGGGGACATAGAGGGTTGTTAGGCTTTTAAAGTGAGTCTGAAGAAGGAAATGCCTTCTGTTTGGAATAAATTGACTCCAGTCTTGTCAGTAGGTCCAAGATTCTTCCAGTTTTAAACACTGCAGGGTTTTCTAACTGTTTAAAAGGGGTCAGATTTATCTGGGACGTCCTGCAGAAGCATATGCACGAAGTTCAGACGTCTGGAATGTGCTAAATTTATCGTGACAAAACGTGCACTGCATGCTTTTGCTTTCTATAAATTCTCTCCAAGTCAGTCTTAGGGACCTGGCTGCAGACAAAGGTAAACAACTGGCCTTTCCCAGCTCTCTTATCAGAAGGATTTGTGGTTTGGTGGTAAAGCTGTTCTCCACAGACTTCAGCGAGAGTCACGGCCGGCCGTAATCACAGCCGGCAGTGTAGCGGAACCATCTGGACATTACATTCAATAGAGGGAGAGAGAATAAAAGGTCCCTGAATTAAAACAAAATCCAGAGTATATAAAGACTCTTGAAGGTTAGTTACTTTATTTATTTTACAGAACAGATAAATGACTCTTGAAGGTTATTTAACAGAATATAAAAGACTCGTGAAGGTTATTTATTTATTTCACAGACTACATAAATTACTCTCGACTTCGATTTGTTTATTACATAACCGAATATAAAAAAAACATTTTTGTGCATTTATTTATTTCACAGATCACATAAATGACTATTGACTTTATTTTTGTATATGAATATAAAAGACTCTTGAAGTTTAGTTACTTGTTTATATATTTAAAAGAATACATACACACATATATGAACTTTGATATGTTCATTTACATCTAAAAGACTATTTATCAATGGGTCTTGAAGATAATTTATTAAAATATATGTATTCATCATTTAAGAAAGAGGCTGGATGAGAGTTTTGAGGTTTGAGTCAGGCTGGGGTACTTGAGGCAGTTTTCTGACTCCATGCTGATCCTAGATCAGTTCTTAGGTTAATATTGTAAATACTTTTTTTGTAAATACTCGAATGACAATGATTTTATGTTCTGTGCTTCTAAATGTTTTTTTGTGTGTGGCAGTAAAAGCCAGCCCATCTTGTGAAGAGTAGTAAATCCAGATAATCTAAAACTATTAGGCACTGTTGACACTCTGCATTAACATCCCAGACTTGTTATCCATTAGTGGTGATTAGATCCTCCAATAAGGACATGACACGTTTACTCTTACACTTTTCAAATGTAGCTTCTTTACTCCGATATTGATCAGAGACCACCCCTCCACCCCCACACACACACACACACGCACCCAGACAGTGTTTATGCTTTTTACCCCGACTTGTGTGGTGCCGATCCAGAGGAGGCGTGTCCTGGATGTGCTGTGCTGTGTTCAATTACAGATTGCAAAACATTTTCCAACTGAAGTCAGGAGGGTTCTTGAGTGGGCTTTTAATTATATACGTTATATACATTTTGTTTGGCAGCCACATACTGAACCACAGTCGAAAGAGAAGTTTGGGCTGAAATTGCAGCCAGGAGTGGTGGGAGAATTCCTTCACAGATGTCAGATGGTTTGTAAAGCCTACTTTTGAATGCTTGTCCAGTCGTCTGAGTATAACTCATTCCTGCTTCTCTCATTAAACAGTACTGAAAGTTATGGGTGGAGAGCTTGTAAGTAGAATGTAGCCAAGCTGGTCGCATTGTGGTTATACATACGCATAGATCTGATCACAGTGCATGCTTGAGTACGACGGGATCAGTAGCAATTGTATTTGCCTTTCAAATGCATATACAGACCCAGATATGGGATGCATTTTAATACGGAGCCTCAACAGGGCCCTAGATGTCAGTGGCAAGTTTTAGAGAACTTTGTCCACAAAGCAAGACTTTGTTTTCTGCCTGTCCTCGCAAAGGGCATCTCTGAGTCTGCCAAAGGAACCCCATCATTAGACACAATATTCTTGCATTTTCCACTGGTTTTATTGTGACATTTTGTCTCCCTTTCAGTGAATCTGATGGAAACCACAGCGCCGAGGACGAGGATAGTAAGGCAGACCTGGAAGACGTTCTTGACAAGCCTGCTGCTCAAGAAGCTGGAGGCTCGACTTCTCTCATATCCCTCTCTGGTGCCCCCTGTAGTACTGGAGGCCAGCTTATTCTCAATAGCACAGGGGGATTCCTGACTAGCCCCCACCCTCTGTTGCTCAATGGAAGCCCCTTGTTGTCAGGGACAGGAGCTGGAGTTATTATTAATGGACTGACGTTGAGTGATGGCCACACAGTCACCCTCAGCCCCGTGACTGCTAATACTCCACTGTTACTCAACGGGGCGCAGGTTATTTCCAAAGGAGGTGGGAGTGACAGCGGTGCAGAGGAGAACTGTGCTACCGATATGGAGACGCAGACCAGCCTACCTGCAGTGGTCCTCAACTCCCAAGCCAACCTCATCAGCACGATCCCAGTTCCCCTGAACGAAGATGTGAAGCCGCCTGTCAGCAACGTCTCTCCATTGGATTTCATCAGTGTTCCAGAAAATGTGACCATAAAGAATGAAAATTCCTCCCAGACAGTACCTCCCACCTCCATATCCACACCCACCATTTCCTCCACAGTCCTGACTCCCACCTCAATTCCTTCATTGGCACTGACCCAAAATGGCATTCTGTCTTCAACAGTTCCCCAGTCGGTCATTTCCAGCCCTGTGGTGCCCCTACAGTCCACCCAGCAGCCTGAGATCGTGGTGTTAGCATCAGCGAGTTCTCAATTGAACCCCACTACATCCGTTTGTCAAGTGGCATCATCTTCCACCATCTCCAGCCCTCAGGTCCTATCTTTGCCCCAGGTGGTACCGTCCATCCAGGGCATCCCAGTATCCCAGTTAGTGCAGAACCCAACAGGGACTCAGGTGTCTACCTGCCCTCAGCTGGTGCCGGTGTCACCCATCACGTCTCAAGTACGCCAGGGTTCCATCCCTCAGTTTCCGACCCAGAGCCTAAATATTGGACCCAGGCTTCCTCAAGCCCAACCGCAGAATTGTTCTACCGCACTTTGCGACAACACAGTTGTGTCAGTCCCCCAGGTGGTCAATGGACAGGTTCCACAGGGGCTGACGCTTCAGATGGGAGATCAGTCCAATTCAACCACCAACCCACATATACAGACTCCCGTGGGGGCCCAAGTAATTCCCATGTCCTCCCCAACACAAGTAGTGCCTGTTTCACAATCCAAGGACACTGGACAGCCCCAACTAGTCCCCTTGCCCCAACTTATGCCCGTGTCCTCTATGGCTGGAGCTCCTACAGGAACCATCTCTTTCTCTCAGGTGGTTCCAGCAGCACCTTCCCTCCCCATTCCATCCCCTGGCGGTGCTTTCCAGATTTTAACCTCTGGTGCTGGAGCGGGAGTTGCCATGCCCCAGGGAGCTATCCGTATTACCCCAATAGGACCTCCTCAGAGTGCACCTTCAGGTGGTGCTATTCCAAGTGTCCAGCTTCTTAATTCAGGGGTTATTCAACTGCCGCCTTCTTCTCCAGGTAAGACACCCTGATTTTGTAATTTTAATTTTCAAAATATTATATCAGTCCCACTAGAATTTCTGAAGATAAACAAGGATTACTGTAAGTTAGCTCATAATGCACAAACATTTTTGTTCTCTCGTTCCTTCTTTCTTACTTTTCCTCTCTCCTTTGCTCGTTATTTGCTTTTCTTCCTTTTTCTTTCGTTCTTTATTTTTCTTTCTTTCTTTCTTGTCAGCAAATGATGTTGCTTGACTGATACATTCTAATATTGTATTTAGGTAACTTTGTCCTGGCTGGTGGAAGCCCATTCCTGAGTGTCCAGAATGGAAAACTGATCCTCACCATCCCGGCTGGCATTCAGTTCGCGAGTGTGCCTGTCAAATCCGTCCCAGAAACTTCAGCCCCAAACCCCAGCGTCGTCAGCAGCTGCAGCGGACTGGAACAAACTACAGTTGGGCCTTTGCTACATAATCAGCCATTTTCCTCGTCGTCTGTGCCGACCTCTAGTCCTCTCCAGTCGTCTCTTTTAGTTGGCTCATCTGGACTTTACTGCAGTCCTGAGCCTGGAGCTCTTGCCTCCTCCACTCCAGGGGCTTCTCCAAACACACCAGACTCCTCCACCCCAACCTCCACCAGCATCCTGCCATCCCAACAGACCCTCAGCCCTGAGAGCATGCTTTCCTTCAGTCCGATCAGCAGCAGCATGGCTGGTGTTTCCCACCTCCCTCAGCCAGCCTGGAGCCCCGTGTCTCTGTCCTCCTCATCCGGCCTGACGCTGTTCGACGTACGTGGGAAAGGGGATCTACCCGAGGACTCGGCTTTGTTGAGCTTACCAGGCGGAGAGTCCTTGCTATTAGGCACCTCTCCTCCAAGTGATGACGTGGATGGAGATTCTCATCTTGACGATGTGGAGATGGACGGGGACTCAAAAATCCTCACACAACTGCAGTCCGTTCCTGTGGATGATGATTTGGGTTTGTAATTGGGCTGCCCAGTTAGAAGCCCCCCAGACAATCGGTGAACAATTTCAATGAACAATTCATGAATGACCTCAGAGGTAGGAATCTTGGTTATGAACACACTACCTTATTCTTTCCTATATGTTCAAATATTGGAAACTCTTAGGTCTGATAGTCAGGTGAGATGAAAGAACTTGTAGATTTTTCCCTCTGTGGGGGTGGGGGGTTTAGTTTTTTTTTACTGAAGGGTCCAGGGAATGGTGTCTATTCAAAGCCTCTCCACTACTTGCCTTCTCTCATTAATGTTACTCTTTGGGATATAATTAATACTGTTTGCCCGTCTCTTGACGAATGTTTCTATTCATTACACCCACAGTCTCTAAACAAGGCATGGGACAATTTCCCTATGGACAAATACCCAGTAGCAGAGCTAGTTCTTATTACAGAAAGAAGTATAAATCACCATACCAGCAAGTTTGTAGTAATCTATGAGATGAAACTCCACATAGTTTGCCTTATCGAACACTCCAATCAGTCACTACAGCATACCATAAGCGGCACTATTGGTCAGTTTATGTGAAAGAAAATAAGGACAGGTTCCTACCATGGGATGGAAGTTTCTATATATAGGCAGTGAAGGTCTGTTCAGATCTTAGCTCCTCATGGTTGGTGCCTTGAATCACACTGTCTGTACTGATTTTGCCAATCTTTTCTGTGGTGCAGTGCCTTTCGGAATGAGACTAAAGGAGTAATAAGGATTGTTTGTATTCTTTGTTGGCTACGTAATACTGTCGCACTCGAGTGAGAGGAGTGTGTGTTGACATTGGAACAGGAAGTAGACCAGCCTGCAGGTTTACAGCCACTGTTGGAAAGAAAGGCACTTCTCCAGCTCTTAGGCCATTGTGAGCCTTGCAGGTCAAATTCCATCCATTAATAAAGGGTGGGCGACGTGACGGTGATTATATGAGATAGTTGATATGGATATGATATTTAGTAGTGATGTCTGGGTCGGGTTTTTTTTTATGCCCCGCACCTGCTCGACCCAACCAGGAGATATCTTCATTAGTCAATGACCTGAACCCGGAATAACCCACAGTGTGTCAATAAGTTACTTAGAACTTAATTGGAAAGCTGCTTAGTTTCTATTTTGACCCTCCCTGTGCACTCCTGCACCTGCAAAATGTTTTAATAAGCTGACCCCGACCCAAACAGGTCAAACACTACTATACTTTCTTTGTTTTTCTTAAGATACCTTTAAGTCCATGTCCACACGTACATGGTTATTTCTAAAAACAGAGTTTCCATTTTCGTTTTTTAAAAAATATAGATAATATGCATAACCAGAGAAGAATATTGTATTTAAATGAGAAGAGTAGTGCCATATGTTTCCAAAATAACAAGTACAGTGATTTATAATGTTTTTCATACACTGCACTAAACCGTAAACAGGCCTAATTCTGCTCTCTGCAGTCGGTCAGTGTTGAGTGCCCACAATATCTATGACCTGCTCCAAAAGTGCACTGTGCCTTAATTTGTCCAGCAATACCCATCACGTTACCCAGCCTTACTCTGAAATATAACTCCACGTTGTGTATGATGTAATATAATGGCTGCTTTTCTCTCCTTTTAGTAATGATGGATTAAACTGGCATGCCCAGTGGCACCATTGGCTGGAAAGAATGAATTGTGTTGGGATATCAAGGTCAAATACACACAGTCTCTTGTATTAAGCTATATCTTAATGAGAAGAGACGCATGTTAAAACACTCACAGCAGTCTGATACGATATCAGATTTTTATTTCCGCTGTAGATACTTTATTGTGCTATCCATTTAGCTTAGTGTAGTATCCATCCGCATTATGTGTATATATTTTTTTAAACACTCGTGTAGGTGTGAGTTAACTCCTTAAATCTTTGTTACAGAGTGTCTCAGTGAAGCTAAAAATTGTGGCTCGGTCACGTATCTTTCTTTCTCTTGGTCATTTACAGCTGTTATGGCTAAACCCACCCAGTAGCAAGTGCATCTCTCGCAGTTTCATTTTGTATGATGACTTCACCGTACTGGTTCGAGATGTTACTCCTGACTTATGAAACACTCCAGTCCATCACTACAGTGCAGCACAGGCTGAGAAGGCACTATAGGCCAGTTTATCATTATAGGGAAAAAAAGGAATCAAATACTTGCGTCCTGTATTTGAATATAATCTATGCAATGGCTTTAAATTGCTCACTTGTGAGAAGTGTATTGGTGCCTCTAAGGGTGGGAGTAGTGTTCATGGATGACAAAACTCCAGTTAATTTTCAGACGCATAAAGCTACATTTTTTTTTTTATGTCAAAATTTCTGCACAATTCAACCCTAGGAGAATTCAGAGTGGCTTGTTGTGAAACCGTTTTCTGACTGACTGTGACGGGCGCCAGGCAAAGTCTACAACACAGATATAGTCATTTTATTTGCTATCCAGAACCACCTGAGTATCCTGAGTGTTTATATGTAATGTTGATAGAATGTTTTATATGTTAAGGGTGTCGTAAAAACGCTTTAATTTTAATTTCTCTTACCACAGAAAAAAACGTGTTAAAAATTAATGCTGTTTAATCGCTCCCTGTTCTGGCCACAGGTGCTCTGTAATATAAAGACGAGAACGCACTGCTTGGACCAGTGAACGGAAAGTTAGATCCCAGGCTTGATGTGCCTTGTATGCATGGGCGTTGGAACCATTATATTAGGGGGCGACTTTTAATAATCACCCACTTATCCACCCAGCGATTTGTATGGAAGGAACACCCCCTCAAATGTGTGTATATAGATGGATAGATAGATAGATAGATAGATACAGTAATTCCCCCGCGTATAGTGAAAAACCGTTGTGTTGTGTTTTGGTAAAATGCATCAAAATGCCCCCAAATAAGCTCCCAGAACACTTTAATTTCATTTTAAACTCCGTTTAATGCACTACCCTTAAAGAAAATGTAAAGGTAAACCCGTATTCGCCTCTTTTCCCGCCGAGATATGCAGCTCGGAAGGTCGCTGGTCAAAAGTATTGGGACACCGCGGCGAGGTGAATGGTTTTAGGGGAATAACCCCTGATCTGCTCGGGCTAAAAATATACATGACGGCTCATTGGAAAGGTCTCCTGGGGATCTACCGAACTGTGGAGTTTGAAGTGTCTGAGTGCTTGCACCGCGGAGAAATCACGCTTAGAGCCCGGGGGCTCAACCCTGGTGTGGAATTCGAAAAAAGTGCGTCCCCTTGTGTGAAAACATCCAGAAAAATGTATTTATTGCCGCAAAAAAGGTGGAGGATATTTGCAGTTTCCGTGTTATTGTGGGGATTTCCGCGTAAAACTATAAGTTCGGTTCAAAAAAAGAAGTTTTTGACTTTTAAAGGCATTACATGTGACGCCTGGTTCCCTTCACCTCCATTGTGAAAAATTGTCAAGTTTCTCTAGAGCTGCTCATCCAGCCACTCTGAATGAAACCATTCAACCATGCAGAAAGTTTAAGAACTTTTTTTTTCCTGTTAGGACATTTTGGTGCAACATGTATCGTTCACACTACACTACACTATTCTCCATGTGTACAAATAATATTTCTGTGTGTTTGTTTGTCGTTTAAGAGTATTTTTGTAGGATTTTTTTCCAGTTGCATGAACCTCTGTCCATCAAGTCCAGTAATTCAGGTCAAAGGTAAAATGAAACCGTTTTCATGAAGTCTTTTGTATGTAACTTTTTTTAAACCAATTTTACTATCCTATTCTTAGTATATTGTATCGATACCTTTGGGGTTAATGTGTGTTAATTGGCGTCAGCAATATATATATATTCCCTGGTAGCGGCTGAGGTCCGAGGCTCTAAATGCACAGTGTGTAACTCGAGTGTGACTCAAGTTCTGATGGATTTTTCTCCAGTGGACCGTGTTTTGCTCTATAAAGGGCTCACCTCTGTATGTTTTGCACATTTTAGCCATGAAACGTTTACTGTCTTTCTCTTCTGGAAGTCTGTGGTTCTCCTGCAGCTATCGAGAAGTTGTGCAATTAATCTCCACTTCGCCGTTCAGCTGTAAACGAGTGCCTTTGGACGCTACCGCAGACTCTTGTTCCTGTCATTGAGGTGCCCAGCCTTTGGTACACATGAGCTCGTTTGGGAATTCTAGCCACAAATGTGCCTTGTTTTCTCTTTTCTAAGTGTTTGTTTGGTTTTCTGTGTGTATTTAAAGCATTTATCTGTTATGAAGCAGCAGCCTGTTGTGCGCTGACCTGAGATCTGATGGGATTTTGGGTTTCAGACAGGTTAGCTCTGCGTGATCCATCAAGGAAAAATGCCTTGTCTTGCATTTTGTACTCTTTACTTTCTAAAATATCTTTAACTGTAGTTGTATTTTACAAGTGTATTCAAAATAGGACATGTAGCAATTATTTGCCAAAGTTTTTTTGTTTTAACCTTTTTTCCAGTTCTTCCTTCCATGCACCTGTGAGTATGTGTGTGTGTGTGTATGAGTGTGTGTGTGTGTGTGTGTGTGTTATAACAAAGGGAATCTGTTTATTTGTGTGAGTGTTGTTGTTACAGAACCCTGTGTCTCGTGTGGCTTGTTTTAGTGTAGTTTTCTGTACTCTAACAGATATGGGACATCATGCTTCTACACTTAGAGGAATAAAAATATGCAGCTGATCAAACCAAAGAATTTTTAAATGTTCTTTTAAATTGAATAAAGGGATTGTTTCCTTTTTTTACTGCATGATAAAACGCCAGATCTCTTTTAAAAGAGGTGTGTTTTGTACTTGTTATAGTTATTTTATTTTTTATATTCAGTTTCAATGTGACATTGTATTAAACAGCCTTTACAATGGAACGAGACTGGTCTAGTTTTGTGTTTTTTGGTGAATATTATTTTCATATCTTAACAAAAATGGTTCTTACATAGTACCTCTTTGAATAACCGTATACAGTCGATCCCCGACAATCATGGGGGTTACGTTCCTAGAGCACTCATGAAATGTGAAAAACTATACATTTGTGATGTGGGGAAAAAAATGCCTATAGGTCTAAACCCTGCCCCCAAAACACTTTAATTTCATTTTAAACTCAGCTTAACACATTACCCTTAAAAGAAATGTAAAGGTAAATCCGAGATATACAGTTGCTTTGTGTTCTCTCGACAGTACTAAAAAATTCAGTTATATTTTATATGGAAATGTAGTTGAATTTACATGAATATTTGTTACAGCATTAGTATATTATATTTGTCTTAATAATTTGGCACTAAAATGCATGAAAAATTATATATTGCCACGAAAAAATTAAAAATGTGGAGGATATCTGCAGTTTCTGCGAACAATTAGTAGTTCAGTTAAAAAAAAAAATGCATGAATGCCTGAGGCCACGAACTCTGAACCGTGACTTTGCGGGGGTTTACTGATCAACCAGAATATTAACAATGGCTCCATCCGACTCTCCAAAACTGCCGGTTTGTTCCTGGTATGCAGGAGGGTCTGGTCTGATCCCACAGAAGAGTTATATGCTGGCTCTAACAGAAAGGTGTCAGGACACACAGTTTATCACAGCTTGCTGCGTCAGAGCGCCCATACTGACCCCTGTCCATTGCCTAAAGCCCCTCGGAACTGACCCCTGGATCAGTGGAAGAAGGAGTCCTGGTCTGATGTATCACATTTTCTTTTTACATTCAGTTCAAAGTTACCATTTGTCATACGTGAACACACCAGTGTGAAATTCTTCCTCTGTGTTAAACCCATTCACCAAGTGAAGCAGCGGGCAGCCAGGAACACAGCGCCTGGGGAGCAGTGTGTGGGGATGGTACCTTACTCAAGGGTACCTCAGTGGTGCCACTAGCAGTCATGGGATTTGAACCCACACTCTAACCACTAGGCCATCAGCTGAATAAGGTCAGGTGTGTGTGAACCGCTCACCTGGAAAGAGGTGGACCAGGATGCATTGTGGGAAGAATGCTACCGCTGGGTGTGATGTTCTGATTGGTGATCTGGGAAACCTTGGATCCTGCTTTCATGTGGACGATACTTTAACACAGGTGCGGATCAAGTACACCCCTCCATGGCGATGGTGTTCTCTAATGTCAGTTCCTCTTTCAGCAGGATTATGAGCCCTGTCACACTGCAACCACGGTTCAGGAACAGTTTGAGGAACACATTCAGCAAAGGACCAGTTATTGTGTGTTACAGTATGTGAAGTTCATCTCCACTTAGAAAATCAACAGACTGTCATTAGAGCAGGCGCACCCACACACGACTGCACCAGAGTCCAGCATAGAGAAGACCCATTTAAACACGGTGCTGTTCTTCGAGTCATTTTGTTTCAGAAGTTTGGAATCACCTTAACCTGGCCCTCCTCGTTTTTACTATGCATTCAGCGTCCTCGTGGACATTTTTGGCCAACTGAAACTACATTTTCTAATTCCTTGTTATTTACACTGTTAAATCATACAATTTCAGTTAAAATGCTTTAATTCTAAACTCAACACTTGAGAAATGTAGTTTTTAGTGTTTTCTTCCAGATGATGTCATTTATGCATTTTTGGCCAGGTGATGTTTTGTCATTTCCTTTAAAATTATGCTTTAAAGAACTATTTTTATTTGGAAATGAGGAGAAATATTGTCAGCAGTTCTTAAAAATGAAGGAAAAGCCGTTCAGTTCAATACTTGCACCTATAAAAGATACATTCTGAGAAACCGAACATTTTTGCAGTGCTCTCTTATTTTTTTCTGGAGCTGTAAGTATTTTGTTGAGAATGCAAACAGTACCATGACAAAAAGGCACATGTTATTAATAGCAAGCTGTAATGATCTACGCATCTTTTATTAATATGAAAAGCTCTTAGATTAGTGAGATTTGGTCACACTTAATCAAAACTGACAGATTATTAACAATTTTTCAGATGTATCTGCAACAAAATCAGTAAACAAAAACACAGATTCCAGACCTTTGAATGCTGATTAGAGCTGTGCAGAATGAAATTTACCATGAAATTACATCACACTGTGCATAATATTATGGACTTTGTTTACCTTCAAGCTTGGATTTTTTTTTTCAGGTGCACATTTAGAGGCAAATGACCTCTCATCAATATAAACACATGTCAGACGCGACTGTCATCACTAAGCAAATGTGTTTAACAAACGTTGGCGTCCTCATTTGATTTGGAAATGAGATTGCATTCAGATTTAAATGCAGCCGTGTTTGATCTCGTTCCTTCTCTCAGCAGGATGGGCCTCAGCAAGGCACTGGGTTAAGAGGTTTGGGTTTTTTCACTGTGTGTATGTGTGTGTGTGTGTGTGTGTGCCTGTGTGCAGGCATGAATCGAGGCAGAGTGTGTGTCAGAGCTTGTCAGTGTTTTAGAAACCCTCATGGTCTCCAGTTACCTGAGTGTACTGTAACTCGCAGTGGGCGGGTCTTCTCAGGTGAGAACAGGTATAAGCGTGTGGAGCCTCGTACACTCTGACACACTCTCCGTCGCTCAGCCGCACTTATATCAGCAACTAAAGGATCAACATGAGTCCGGCATCTCCGGTTTAAACAGAAGACCAACCCCGGGGGGCTGCGGATCATACTAGGAGGTATTTATACTGTTTCCTTCTAAGTTTGCCTTTATATTCACATTTCATGGCTTTATTGATATTTGTCCATTAAAGACATGCCAGAAAATAGGGTTCATATCTCTATTACCGCTGATAATTACAATTATTTCTCAAATTTCAGTTGTTGGTGTTTTATTCGCATGTCAAATTAGGCTACATTTGTATTGCCAAAGCCTGAATTGCAGAGTTTAAGCATTTAACGTTAGTTATGAAATATCATATTGTGAGTAAAAATAATAACAATAATCACATTGCACCATCTATATATAAACGGCATTACTTCTATTGCCATAAATGTCAAAACCTTAAGCTCATATTACTAGTAAAATACGAAATATTATTACTAACAATAATGATATTCATAAGCAGAAATAAATATAATTTAGCTGCTTTCCTAAAGAAAAAATATTATTAAGTTTAAGGCGTATTTATATGAATTGTATTGTATTACTTTATTGTCTTTTATTGCAACAAAACAAATGCAAGAACTCAGTGCTCATACTAATAAAACATCAATAGTATTAGTAATACTATCATTCATTTATAGTTCCACAAAGTAATATAAAATTAATACCAAAGTGATTTTATGACTGACTATGATTGAAATGGCATTATGTTTTATTATTACTAATTATAATTATTATACATGGTTATTATTAGTAGCTGAAGTATGGAAATTGGTATTTTACTAACAGTCTGTTAGTAAAACACTGGTTACACTGCTACTGAAAATACTACTACTTATAATAATAATAACGTACCATATATGCACTAAATTTTATAACTTTGTTGACTATTAATGCAACAGATGGAATGTTAACATACATACTGGTAAAAAAAACCCCTGTTTTACAAAAGTTCATATCACCATATCATTAAGTTTAATTAGGCCTATTTATATGTGTAGAATGTTATGACATCATTTTGCAATTGAATATAAACAACTAATAAAACCTCAACACTACTACTATTAATATTCATTTAAATAGAACCTTACAGAAATACAGTTATACTTCTAGGCCTCTGTGAAACTGTCCATAAACTTCACTATTGAGCATTAAACTGATTTATACTGTGTTCAGCTCTTCCAAATGAGATGAAATCAAATCTTTCCTCCAGTCACCCGCCCCCCGCTGTGACCATGGCGATGGTGTTTTCGGAAGACCAGGTGGCGTGTGTGTGTGAGGTTCTGCTGCAGAGTGGGTGTCTGGACCGTCTGGCCTCCTTCCTTCGTTCCTTACCCTCCATCTCTCCATCCTCCTCCTCGTACCTGGGCCTGCAGGGCGTGGAGAGCGTGTTGAAGGCGCGTGCAGCCGTGGCTTTCCACCAGGGCCGCTTCGCAGAGCTCTACGCCCTCATAGAGGGGAACGCCTTCTCCCCCCGCAGCCACTCTCTGCTCCAGCAGCTGTGGCTCCGGGCGCATTACCTGGAGGCCGAGCTGCAGAGAGGGCGTCCCCTCGGGGCGGTGGGGAAGTACCGCGTCCGCCGCAAATTCCCCCTGCCCCGGACCATCTGGGACGGAGAGGAGACCAGCTACTGCTTCAAGGTACAGCTGTCTGGAGTTGGGTTTTGAAACACACACACACACACACATAAACACAATTTTCTGTCAATGTACAGTGCAGGTCAAAAGTTCATTTGTTTTACATCATCATAAAGATGTTTTGGCCCCTACTCCTGAAACTGAAGACTGTAAAGGTAAAAACAAAGATGATTTTTAGAGCAATGACCAGTTTTGAATCACTAGGTGGATCTTCAAAAAACTAGTTAATGAAAAGGGTTCTTCATGGATCCCTCAGAGAACCAGATGTTGGCATGGTGTTTCAGATTTATATGCTTTGCAAACAGAATCAGAATCAGAAAACATCACTGATCCCAGAGGGAACTGCTTATGTTACGACTGCACAGAGACACAGAGACAAAAACATAATATGTCAAACTAACTCTCCGAAAAAAAATACTTCAGCAAGAGAAGTGGATGTAAATAAATTGCTGCTGAAGTTGTTTACTAATTAACACAAATAGTGGTTCTCTATACCAAGTCTCTTATTGCACATAGTAGTGACATAAGTAGTGGTACTGCAGATCATAAAACTATTGTAAAGGTTTTATGACGTAGATGACATTGCATATGATAAGATTATTCTACATAAAAACCTATTGTACTTAATAATAAAGATATTACTCAGTGATTTAGCACACAGTAAGAAATGGCACATTTAAGTGACAGCAGGTGACAGGGGGTGACAGGGGGTGGCGGGGTTATAGAGTCTGATGGGTGTGTGTGTGATGGGAAGGAGTTATAGAGTCTGATGGTGGGTGTGTGATGGGGGAGGAGTTATAGAGTCTGATGGGTGTGTGTGTGTGTGACAGGGGGAGGAGTTATAGAGTCTGATGGGTGTGTGACAGGGAGTAGTTATAGAATCTGATGGGTGAGTGTGTGACAGGGGGAGGAGTCTAAAGGCAGTAGGGAAGGATTTTTAATATGCAAATAAATGAATGAATAAATAAATAAGGCTATATCCAATCAAAGGTCAGAATACCCCCCACCCCATACACACACGCAGTGCTGGAAAATACTGACTTTAAAAGGCATTAAATAGAGTCTTCAATGCCCAAATAGTCTCCTTGGTCATTTTGTGGTAGGCCTGCATTAAGTACGGTAAAACAAATTCCATTTTCTGAGGTGCGCCCACACAGTTTTTTGATGTATCATTCTGGAGTCCTCTAGAGATACATGCACGGAGCTCCAAACTGTAATTTAGCTCCGAAAATATACACAGTTAAGTAAATACATAAATAAATGCAATGAATCACATGACAGATTATTATAGACCATCACTGTGATTGATTAGACGATTAGACGTTTACACATTCACAACAATGGAGCGTTAGTAGGGAGATGGAAATAGAGCTTTTACTCAACAAGCTTTTTCAAACAGTGCCGGCCATCCATTCATTCTCTGAACCCCTTTATACCTAACCAGGGTCAGAATGAGGAGATGTACATAAACATGCTGCTTTTGTGACATCACAAAAACTGTGATATAAATACAGGCCGTCTCTGTACCTTATAGTTTATATATGAACCCCTTATGCGTAACCAAGGTCTCGGAGGACCTTGTCAGGACTTATCAGAATCAGAATCAGAAGCTTTGTTGTCATAAACATATTAAAAACAGCCGTTACACTATGGTCATGAAATTGCTACATTACTCCCATAACTTCAGTAAGAAAAGTAAGACTAAACAATAAATAAGAAATAGTATTTTTTTTAAAAAAGGAGCGCGTGTGCAATGTGCAAAAGTCAAAGTCCAGGACTAGAGGTAGAGGGTTGGATTATTGTTCTGGATGTACGGGATTTCACACTCCTGTCGCGCCTTCCTTATGTGCAGTATGGCTGCACAATATATCGTACATTTACCATCATCGCGATATCAATATGGGTGATACACATATCGCAAAAGACTGAACTGCGATAATTTTCCAGAGCTCTTCATATCAAAAATATTTGGCCAATCAGGTGGAGTCCTACTGCCTTATGCCCGCCCCCTAGTAGATGCGAGTGCTAAGCACACGGAGAGCCTCGGAGTTAGATAGATGGGTGTCGTGATGACTGAGACAACAGAGACGTGTCATGAAAATGTGGGCAAAGACCTCGTGCCTAAAAGAAACAAGCACGCGTGTTACTTGGAAGCAAATCCAAAGCAGAAAAACATTAACACTATAAAGTTTTAACTTACGTATCGCATGTGATATCGCCATCGCAACAACATTATCACATATCGCATGTTTTCCTAATATCGCGCAGCCCTCATGTGCAGCCATTTGGACTGTGGGAGGAAACCAGAGCTCCCAGTCGTACGGTGAACATACACACTCCATACAGAAAGGACCCTGGGCTGCGCCAGATGGGAGCTGAAGCTAAAACCTTCATGCTGTGAGGCAACATCGCTACCCACTGAGCCACCATGGAGCGACCCCACAAGAAAATGAATAAACCTGGTGAATAAACACTTTGTTTGTAGACTAATTGTCAGAGTTGGCCATTAGTATTCATTACAGCAGGGAGGCGATGCTGCGGTTCATCCATGCAGTGGGAAAAGAGAAAGCGGCGCAAATGTCGCCCATAAATGAAACCTGACCTTGCCAACAGCTGTGCTTACTGACTTATGAGATAATTATCTCTCACCCAGCCCTGTTTGTGTCGCCATGTTATGGATGCAGCTGCATCGGGGTGATGTTTCAGGCCTCATCCCCTCAGGACTCTTTCAATCAAGTCAAAGCATCCTGAGCTGCTCTGAGACCAAATCATCCAGATACAGCCTTTCTACACGGCAGTGAACAGCCCTAAAGCTAACCCTTCAACCTGATACATGTCTGTGAGTCGGGACATCATTGAAGAAGGACGATTTTTACAACAGGACTGAACTTTAACCCATAGAAAGTATCAATAAAATCTAATTTCAGTAAATATAAACAGTGTAAAACAGTCTAGAGCCGGTGTTTACCCTCAGAACTCAGAGTGTATCAGTAAACT
>JBBPCY010000019.1:19626454-19637640 GCA_037974405.1 Brachyalestes nurse
TATGTTTGTAAACTTGTGGGAGGGCTCTTTGAAACCCTAAGACCCTCAGCTATTGGTTAAAGAAAAGAAACGGACGTGAAAATCCTCCTATCACAGTGAAAAGCGTATGTTTCTGGGCGGGACCTGTATACCCGTCCAACCCCCCCAGCGGAGGGGGATCTGAACAGGAACGATCCCTCTGGGAGTTGGAGGGGTGTGTTGTGATCCTGCCTTATCACACCGCGACACGGGTTCATGGACCGGAGTATCGCCATTTCAGTTTTGTATCGTATATCGTTACAGCCCTAAGATATATATTTATAATATGTTGTATATATGACTGTTGTAACTCGAGGACTCCCTGGATACACAAATATATATATATATTTTTTTTTTAATACACACACACACACACACGCACACACAGTATTTCACATGGGTAATCTAACTATAGGCTCCATTTAATGTTTTCTTAGATAACTGATCCAGAAACATGATGAAACTCTTTATATAACAGATGTATCTGTGTGGCACCTGAACAAATCCAAATGGGAAGTCCAGCGCCGTCTGGCCCCCAGAGCCTTCGTGGAACGCCATCCTCCAGTCGTCGATGAGGGCGGGGAAGGTGCACGCGTACTTCGCCTGGTTGTACGCCGCGTTGGCTTCGCCTGAGAAGCAGCAGCACAAACCCAGTCAGGCACTTTATCACGGCACCACTCGGTTCTACTACACGCGCCTGTTTCTCCATTACCTTGGTACCACACAGCTCCTTTCAGGGTCATGTTGAGGAAAGGGTGGATCATGGCGTTCCACAACACCGAGTTTTTCCACTGGATTTCAACATGACTTCACACGGGCAGTTCACAACAAACCGAGAGTCAGTAAAAATACAGAAGCACCATCACGTCAAACACTGCCTCTTCCTGTCTGCCTTTTAAATATGTACCCGTACATTTCATTTTAAAGTTTATAATCTTTTTGCAGTGCATGGGGGTCTTTACCTGCTCTCAGTATCTGTGAGACCACACTGGTGCAGCGCTCGTGGAGAAGACCAGGCCTCCACCGGCGTCCCACCCCAGCACGACTCCACTAAACCGATCGGGTACTGCAGCGCCTCATACAGGTAGCGGCCGAACAGCCAGCACACGGCCGAGAAGTGGGTGAACTGCTTTCCACCAAGGATCTCTGCAATCACAGATTTGAGACAAACAAAAGGATTCCACTGTTAGAACTGCACTGACACACTGGTCTTACACTGGCAACTGTACCTGCTCCCCCCTCTCCTTTAACCTAACGCTCCAGCCAATCAGGGACCTCTGAAGGAGTTCATTAGTCAGAGCAGGTGAAGCAGATTTTGGTTGGAAGTAGATTCCTCTGGAAGGACTGGGGTCAGTGACCACTATATTAGAGTAATACTGAATAGAAACCAGAGATACCTCAGCCAAGAATATCGATAGACCATTTTAATTCTGGACAAATTGGGCAATTTGTAAAAGCCTTCCAGAAGCTCACCCAATGTTGCAACAGAACATTATTCACTCTTCCATGGACTAAACTAATGTTTTAAATTCTTTAAATAATTCTTAAATAAAAACATGACATGAAAAAGTAAGAGGGGAGACGAGTCCTAAGCACAGGGCACGAACGAAATTTCTGTGAAGATGGAGGCACCTCATTCAATACAGGGGGCCTCTGTGTTCCCTAATAGAGACTCTCCATATTAGTCTTTTATAGATTATACAACAATCTTTTGTCCAAATCATTTACCAGGGAGAAAAATGGCGTCGAACCTTTAGACAGTAGGAATGAACGAACTCTTTGGGTTCCACTGTTTAAGTTTGTTCCAGCATCTTTATGCATGTTCAGCAAGATTAGAACCGAGACCCTCCAGCATTAGAGGTGAGGACTTTACCACTACACCACCGAGTCTCTCACGCAGTCCAAGCTTTTTTTTGGGGGTTTGTCTTGAAGATTGGAAGTTTGGTAGAAGATGGCAAGAAAAGTTCTGTACAGAAATAGAAAGAGTCCAGTTTGGGTAAAAACAGGCTGTTATTAGATCTTTCTTAAGTGATCCTGGTTTAAACCAGAGTAAGAGGAACAATATCAACAGGAAGTGACTCAGAATCATAATCAGAAGAATCTTTTTTGGTTCTGGAGGAAATTGCTAATGGACTGTTGGACCGTCTGCAGTTATCAGGTGTATAAGAGCTGCTTCTGTGAAGTTCTGGCTGGTCCTTTGGTTCCTTGTTGACAGAACTTGGACGGACTGAACAGAAGAAGAGTGACTTTATGAGCTCTGGATAAGATTTCTGCAGCAGCTTGGATTCAGCTGGTGGATCATCAGTGAGGTTCTGATGACTCCCATTTTATTGAGAACCTTTCTCTCACAGCGTCATGTGTTTGAATCAAAAGTAATGTTGATTTCCACAAAATCTCCCAAGTACACACACACACACAAACACACACACACACACACACACACTGTTCCAGTTTCATGAGTGTAGAACTTATGGTGGAACGTATTTTATTAATTTCAGACGAGACTGAAATCAGCACATATAAGAATGGAACATTTGTCTTTTTACCAATTAATTTTATATTGTATAAACTCACAGGTGTGTTAACGAGCTAATTAGTGGATCAGGTGTGGAGGAAAAGCTGGAGTTCACCTGGATCAGGGCTGAGACAGTTAGACTTCATTGTAGGCCACGACGACTTCTGTCCAAACACTTCTAACACAATAAGGACAGAAGAATCCATTTTAATTACAGCTTTGAGGAGAGCTTTAATGATTTATTATTAGGGCTGGGTAAGCATTATTTACTTAACACAAAATGTGGGGCTGCATTCTGTGGATAAAACAAGAAGCTCCTTCAGTAAACATGGTTCCTAAATACAGAAACACCGAACAGCCGTGAAGATCAGGAAGCCAGTAATGGTCCCCAGATTCAAGGACAAAGGAGCCACCCATCACACCATCCATCAACACACACACACACACACACACAGTAAGATTCTGAAATATTTTTAATATATATTTTTTTTTATAAAATAATGAAAACATAATTTACACGTATTAAATGTACACTCATTGATATAAGGTTCTCATGAGAAACTGAAAGATTAATCAGTCGTCAGATTTTACGATCGGAACCACTGCTTCATGCACAAAGCAATAACCTTTAAAAAAAACTTTAAAAAATGAATAAAACCAGCTTTGTACAAAAGAGCAGAAATAAACAGCTGATGTAATGATGACAGAAGAACAAAATCAACTAAATCTTACTTTTTCACCAAGAAAAAAAGAAAAATAAATAATCAAAATTTTACACATAAAACAGCAAGTTTTACAGTCGGACTATAGATTAATGATTTATTCATGTGCACCACAGATTCACATGTAATATCACTCATATTTAGCTTAAAGGTAAAAATAATGTAATCGCTTAAAGACACCTCCACCCTTCTAACAGACTAACAGACCAAAAATCATTAAGACAACTGATGGTGCAGGTATTACCACAGAAGCACGCGGAGCTATGAGCGAGGCCGCGAGTGTGTGTGTGTGTGTGTATGAGGGGAGGGAACCGGTGAGGAAGAAGCAGAACCAGAACACGACAGAACAAAACGTATGAACACGGTCCGGGAGGCACTGAATAAGTAAAAGGCTCTTTATTTTTACTTCTGGTTCCCTAAAGAACCTTTCACTGGAAGAGCCACAGCTATCCATGGGATGCCGGACTGTGAAGAACCTCTTTAAAATAAAAAAAGGCCATACAAGAACCCCTAAAGAACCACTTTACGTATGTTTAAAGTACCTCTATATAATGACAAGGTTCCAGAAAGAACCCTTAATTTGGTAAGGAACTACCACATTATGTGAGGGTCCTTCAGACCTCTAAGAGGTTCTTCACACTCACACATCGCATTTACAACAGCATTACCACAGAAAATCAAAAGTGGTTCTTCTATGGAACCACATATGAAGCCCTTTCTGGCATCTTTAAGAGTACGTCCAAGCCTAGAACCTTTATTTGTCTTTATTTAATCTAGGGCGGATGATCTAGAACAGACTGAGGCGGGGTTATTCTCACGAACATGACAAATCCAGAGACCAGATTTTTTAAAAAGTGACTAAAACGTAAAAATAATGATGCCTGGATGAACATATCAGTAAGTAGCACTCAGTGTGAATGGGCGGGGCTAAACTGAAAGGCGGAATAGGCAGATATATGTAAATATGATGTTTTTGTGACATCACAAAAAACTGAATATTAAACAGGCTGGTTTTGTATCTTAGTTTGGAACTTTAACTGTTAAACTCAGTTTAAAAAAGTGTGAAATTTTGTTTTCCACTATATTTAAGTGAATGCACTCAAAAGTTAAAAGCAATAAAAATGAATTTGTTCTAATTAAAAAAGAAAAATGGGGACAATGTGAGTAATGTGCTACATATGTGGACACGCTGTACCATTCTCCTACTAATATCTAGCACAACTTTACAATAACACTACCCTTAGAAAGAGCTTCTACCTACTTATCTGTTTATTACTGTCATTAATTAGGCTGTAAACACCTTAAACAACTTTAAGAAGCAGTAATCAGAAACCCATCAGTCAGGATTACAACATATTGTCAGGATGGACCAGCTCTCCTTCCCTTTATTTTCCTTCATTTACTCTGGGGTGGATAATCTAGAACAGAATGAGCACAGTTAGTTTATTTATGGCTTATTTTTCATGTTATAACAGCCTAGTAATGACTTCTATGGTACTTGTGGCCTTAATAAGAACTAGAACGGAATTTAAAGCATTCATAACTCCTCAATAAGGAAAGTCTTTTTGTTTTTATCTGACATACTGATGTTTCTGGACATGGTTTGAGTCGGGTTCGTGAGAAGGACCCTGCTGGAGCTCAGACCTGTGCAAAGGGAAAAACTACAAAGACAAAAAAAACCCATTTGAGTGTGAGTGTTTTTAATTAAACATAAATGCTAAGGGTCCCACCATGCTGGCTTGGTGTATGTCTCATCTCAGACTAGCTTAGTCACCTTAAGAACATAAATAAATAGTATAAATAGCTCAGGCCGTTGAGAGAGGGCCCACTGTGGGTCCTGAGAGATGAGGTGATGTTTCCAGTTAGACCAGATTAAAGGGACAGTCGGGGTTGACACAGATCCCTCGGTTCACCGTCTGTCTGGTGTTAAGGCCAACATTTACGGCTCTATGAGCTTTCGATTAAACCAAACATCCTTACAATATAACTACACCCACTGGCCACTTTATCGGAAACACCCAGCGTGCAGTTTCACTTTGTAGGTCTAGAGTTGTAGGTCTGTTGCCGCACAGTTTCAGGACCCTTTCTTTCTTTACCTGATTAATGTTATCCCAAAATATTAAGACAACATGAACTGTGCATCTCCAGTACTACCATCTGTAACCAGCAGGGTGGCGCCTCAGGGGTGGAGTTTCTAATAAAGTGACCATTAAGTGCATTAATCCGGTTTCTGCAACTTTAACTGCTGCTTTCATGTTAAAAAAACGCCGTGGCCTCTAGATATCGTGAATCACTGACTGTTGTGTTAGTGTAGTGCAGGGGATTCTTTTTAAAAAAGCCTTTTGTTATGATGTCCTAGTCTGTAGACTGACCTTTCTGCTCTCACTTCCCCATAACAGCAATTTTTTGCCAACAGTCACATCATGTCACCTGATAAACCTAAACCAAGAGGTAAATAGAAAAATAGATTCTGTATGGAATGCACCCGTCCCAACACAAGGGGGCGCTAGAGTCATTGTGTCTGTTTTTGCATACAGATATACAGTGTCTAGATTTGACAAAACGGCCACACGTGTTCCAGCGCTGGTTTTAACATGAACTTTTTTAAAATAGGCATATTTTGAGTCGTCTGAAGTAAACAGTGTGAATAATTTGTTTATTCATATTTGGAATGAAACCCATCTTGTTCTGCCCTTTATTACTGTGTACATTAACAATAAATAAGAGTGTCTGTATGAAAGGAATGTATAAATTAAGACATTTCATATCCAACAGTTACGTTTTGTTTTTAAAGTTAAAACTTAATTTATACTGACCAATAAAGTAAGTAAAACAGTCATTTGTTTGTCAATACTTACTAAAATGATCACGATATTCGATAATGATGCTCTGACTATCGGGCCAGCACTTAAACAGTTGATGTTTTGTACACTGATGTACAATTATTGTTTATTTGGTGAATTTAGCATATATGGGTGAATAATGAAAATATGGCGTTGCAAAAGTATTGGCACATTTTTTTATGTTTTATTTCTTCCCCAAATACAGGGGTCCTCGGGTTCCAACAGGGGCGGACTGGCAATCTGTGCGTTCTGGAAAAGTCCAGAAAGGCCAGCCGCTCCACGGCCTGCCTTTCTCCTTAACTGAAGAATCAGCTAACACCAGCAGAGGGCGCTAATACAATCGTTTAACAGGCATAAACTCTACAGGAAAAAGCCAACAGAGAAGAGTGAATCTTTCTGTTGGGGGGGTTGGTATCACTATGAAACACAATGTACTTAAAATGTGCCTAACTCTACCTCAGTTTACCCCTGAAAATATGCCAAACACATAAATTTGAATTAAGTGACCAATAATTTGTAAACTGATCCCTAATTTGACCTTAAAAGTGGATGAAGGTATGTGTGTGAAACCCCTTAATCCTAAACATAAGGCTTTTTTTCAGGAGGTTCAGGCAAACTTTAAAAAATAAGGGAAAACTTCAGTAGTTTTACCCCTTAATCAGCCTTTGTGCACTTTTCCCCTTAATTTTGCTTAATTTCTTGGAAATTAAGGTAAAAATTAAGGTCATTTTAAAGGGTCAAATGAAGGGGTTTGTATTCGTAGTGTATATAGCTGTTGTATTTGTATTTGAAGGCTTAGGATACTCTTTATAAACACAGCCCCGATCATCACCACTGGTTTTGTGATGTTACTTGGAGTGAGATCAGGAGGACCTGCTAATGGCTGTTTCTAGATTTGGGAGAAAGTCCAGGGCCGTTTTTTAGTCCCAGTCCACCCCTGGGTTCCGACAGTCTCGATATCAAAGTTTCAAGTTCACCATGCTCACTCCCATAAAATCGTCCAAAAATTGAGATGTGAGGCTTTGGGCTTACGCCGCCGGAGTCGTACTTACGGACTATGTGGGCGAACTAGTTTGGTTGCGTGCGGTGGAAGAATCGCAGTAACGCGGCGTATGAGGACAATACAGTTCCCCAGTACAGTACAGTCAACAAGTACAGAATATTTATGTCCTTTTACCTTTTTCTTTTGCCTTGTTTGTGTTTAAATGTACATTATGATTTTACTGTGTTCGTATCGGTAAGTGACTGAGGCCAGGGATCTGTGTCGTATCTAAATAGAAAATGTGCACTAAAATGTCATATTTAAGTGTGTTGTACTTCTTTTTAATTAGAAAACCAACCAGCCTCGGCTAGGAGGGTGTTAAAACTTTTGCACGCGGTTATATAATGGGGTACTGGTCCTTCAGGTAGTCGGGGCTTTAAGGAGGGCATGCTGAAACCAGCGCTGAACCAGAGGGCTGGAGTTTACACACAGTGCTATGCCAAAGCATACAGAGAGGGAGAACATTATGTCTTGCTTAGGAATAATAAAAAAAAAAAAACAAGAATGGCACATGCACCCGCACGCACGTTCACGCACGTTCACGCCACCACAACACGCACATTCACACCGGAAAAAAAAAACCAAACATAAAAAACAACTTGATCAGTATCACAGTCATAGGAGCAGTTGCTATAATTGGTCGTGTCTTTTACAGTCACCTGTAGGACAGTAGTGGCGGCGGCTCCCAGGAGAGATGGAGGAATATCTTTGTGCACTAGTTTTGCTGAGGGAGTCTGAATGATGTGTGTGGAACTGATTTGGGTATCCAGAGCAGTCCAAAGTGCTGAGAGAGAGAGAGAGTGAAGAGTGCAGAAATCTGTCCATAACCACGTTAATGAAGGACTTGACCGAGGTTCCACCACAGCACTGAGAGGGTTCTGCAGTACGCTCCTCTAAGATATGAACATCAGAGCGACCAGCAGTCGACTCTCCAACATGTTTAGAAACATTAAATTACAACAATGTGAGTGTTCCATGTACCTTCACCAATTATTGTCATTTTTAAATGTAAATCAGCACGTATACAGATTATATATATATTTATATAATCTGAGATTCAGTCCAAAACAATTGTACCTCACTTCAAAACTACAGTACCGTGTTTTTCCCTTGGCACGCTCCACAGTGCTGCATGCTGGGAAATGTAGTCCCCATCCATCCTCTGACTCTTTTTGGCTGTAGAGCTGAATGTACAGTAATAGGCCTCTCTGAATGTGAATGTCTCTCAGATCCACTGGCTCAAGTTTGGCATTCTCTGAGCTTTTTATTTATTTATTAATGTATTTTTTTTTAAGACTCGTGTCCATTACAAAAATAGGCTTCAGCAACAGTGGAGGGGAGGAAAAAGCTCCAAAGGGAATGTGTTCACCGAGAGGGATTTGGATTTGCTCTTCTTCCATACAGGACATTTTTTTTGAGGAGTTAAAGAAAAAATCTAATGTTTTTTTTTTTTTTTTTAAACATCTTCCAGTTAAAGTTCGTCTCTCCGCTCCTCCTGGATTCTTCATGCTCTCACTGCTCAGTCTACGGAAGCAGAGAGTGGTGAGATGAAGGTCAGTGTGGGTTTTTTTTTTTAATTTTATTTCTGAGCAGCCTGGTACAAAAATATACCACAGTAGCAGAGGGACAGGCACAGGATTAAAACACGGGCGTCCTCCACAGGCCCCGCCTCCTTAACGAGCTCCCCCTGCGATTAGGGGGCGAGGGAGAGAGGGACAGAGGGACTGAGGTCACTTCCGGTCGGAGGAGGAGGAGGAGGAGGAGAGCAGCTGGCTGAACTTGCGGAGCTGCTCGCTGGCCGAGTGCGACTCCTCCTGCAGACGCTGGTTATTCTCCCTCAGGTGAGCCATCTCAGCCAGAAGAGCCACCTTGTCCTGCTTCTCCTGCAGAGGGCATGAGGGGGTGAGCGAAGATGGAGAGAATCAAGTGATGGAGAGTTAGGATGAGTGTAAGATAGAAACACGGGAATATAATGAATACAGAAAGGCTTTGGCCCATCAGTGCATTCTAAACAGCATCGCCAGATTTCCATTACATTATGATTTTGCCACTGATTTCTATGGAAACGGGCGCATGAAGGACGGAAGGGATGCAGCAGTGAAAAAGAATAAAAAAATGTTGAGAACAGAAAAAGTGTGTGTGTGTGTGTGATAAAAAGAAAATTAATTTGACCATTTATACCTAGAAACGCTGAGGAGTCATTTTTACCCCTTATTTAGATCGGCTGTAATTTTTCGCGACTCGCCCCAGCCCGGTTGCTTAGCAACGCTAGACGCTTGTGACGTCATCCAACTGGGGGATGAGCCGCTTCACAGCTTCTAGAAATGACATCTTAGCATCGCTGACGCTATTGCAGCGGGGGGTCAAAATGACCCCCTTTGGCGGTTCTAGGGGGACTGGAATGTTGCCGATTCTAGTGTTAACTAACTAGCACAGTAACCAACTCACTCGCTCATGTTTAGCAGTTCAAATTATCCACAAGGGGGCGCCATCTTTCAATGCGTCATAAGAACGGTGCTGTATTAATAAGGGTGTTTTCACATATAGTCCTCTTTAAAGGCACCGAACTCAGTTCTCTGTAAATGGTCTAAAAAGTGAAACAGAAAGGGAACTCAGTTCTTTTTATGTTCACACTGTGAGTTCATTTGAAAGGGACTCGGTTCTTTTTCTGCTCCTCTTCAGCTCAGATGGGTCTTAGTTCTTTTTCTGTTCACACTTTAGTTCCTCCTCCAACCTGCCGCCGCTGTTTCTTCACAGTCACCAAACTTCTACATTTTCCACAGATCTCTGCTATTACTGTTCTTCACTGAAACTGATGGAGCAAGAATGATTTGAGTCTGAGCAACTTAATCTTGACAAGAATCTCTAGGGCCATTTATTTATTTAGTTATTTTTTTAGTTGTATTTTTTATTATTATAATTTATTCGTTTGTATTTATTAGTTTATTTCTTTATTGTCTGTTTCCCGGAGCTGTACCCCATGATCTATCTACGGCAAGCCTAGAGGGTGAAAACTGTGGAAGCGAACCCGGAGCGCTTTGTGTTCATAACGTCGAGTTTAACTGAACCGGGCCGCGGACTTAAAGCGAACCGGACTGTGACCGACTCGCGATGTGTCTCAGTCCAGTTCATTTCAGAGGGTCTGAGTTCACATTTACACAAAAAATGCTGACTAATCGATCTGAGTTCCCTTTAAGGGCTGAAACAGTCCAAGTGTGAAAACACCCTAAAACCTTTGTTCCTCTGAAGGGTTCTCTGTCCTCTAGTAGTCCGAACACAGATATTATACAAGCAAAAACACAAGTGAACATTTGAATAAATGCAAACAAAGAGGAAAGCAGTAAAAAAGTGCTAAGATTTTTTGTTTGTAAAAAGTAGATATTTTGTGAGCTGGTTAGCAGAACACAGCTTCGGTTCCAGATTTCTGCCCTGTTCCTCCAGTCACTGCATGGATTTATTAAAATTCCAGAAGAAACATGACTGATTTAATCTCAGTAAAAAAAGCCAAACCAGGAATCTGATGGAGCTACGAGTAAACCTGGGTTTCCATGAGGAGAGAGGTCAGGGAACGGTTAAGAGACTCTTTACCGAACATGAAACCACTGTTTACTGTATTAGTGTTATTTGTATTTTTATGCTCCCTTAATGCTGACTTAACACCACTGCCCAGTAATAAACAGCTTTTAAGTATAATATTCTCAGATGTCAGAGACGTTTGTACAGTACGGGCTGAATGGATGATATTTCTGTTGGGAAATGCTTTTATTAATTAGTATTTAGTTAAACTTAATTGCCTCGTTTTAAATTTCAGTGAAACTGGACTGTGTTCCTGTGTGGGGCGTGTTTCTGCTCTAAAAGGGATTAATGTAAGGAACACTGAGGGAACTCACCTTCTCCAGGTCATTATTGAGCTGCTTCAGCATCACCTCCAGATGATACAACCGACCGGACAGGTCACCGGGAAGCTCATCACTGACACACACACACACACACACACACACACACACACACACACACACACACACACACACACACACACACACACA
>JBBPCY010000019.1:19670496-19681239 GCA_037974405.1 Brachyalestes nurse
GTTCCTCCAGCCGTTGTTTGGATTGTGAAACTCCTGATTTAATTTAATGAAGGACTGATGGAGTCAAACCAGGTTTCTGGTGAAACTACAGTAATACTGAACTTCCACAGGAACTCACTGATATACTGAACACAACATCACTGTTTACTGTAGAATGTTTTTATATTTATTCTATTTAGTTTTGTAATATTAGTGTGGAAAACACTCACCACTCATCTAAACAATAAACACACACAATGTTTTTGACCAGTCAACACACACCTTACCTTTGACTCTGACGTTTTTGATGTTCCAAGAAAAATGTCACTATAAAACTATAAAAACCAGCAGATAAATGAAAAATAACGATTTCGTGCTGAGAGCACTGATTAGGCCCAGAGGCCCTGCTGAATACGGTGCTCTCCTTCCTCAGACACGTCCTGATAACACACTATGGCTGGGTACACATAATAATTACAATCACGCCATCCCTAAAAATACACTGCAATTTTCTTAAAACTGTGCAGCCGTTACTCAGACGGGAGGAAATTTGCATCTCCGTGATTACTGCAGCCTGAAGAAACCAAGTTCACATTTATTCACCAGACAGGAACACGGCTCCACTCCAGCCACTCTGGGAACGCCGAACAGAAACACGGCAGAGCGCCAGGAGCGTTCCACATTAAACGGATGCGATGGCAGCACTTAAGACTAACCGCTGAACTGAAGATGATCAGAGGAGTGTTTACACTCCCGGACCCGGGCTGGCGCCAGAATGCATTCTCAGATCATTCAGGTGCGTCTGCATTTTCATCCATTCATTATATATTCTCTTATTAACCCCCTTTTACAGGCCCATCACAGCCAGCCCTGTTCATTCACCTCCCCCGGCTGGTACAGCATGAGCTGAGCGAGACAATGAGCCTCAATAATCCCAATAAATAAGAAAATACCACAAACAGAGATGGTGTGAAACCACATTTACTTTTCCAGTACCAATTTTGAAACCTTCAGGATTGACGGACACCAGCGATATTATTACTTTAAGACCTACTGAGCTTAAGCAGATCAAGAAATGTACTTCAGACGAGCTCAGAATAGGACGTCACTTCACATCCCCACACAGCGTGATGCGGCCGATATCAGCAGAAAATGGCCTGAACCCAAAAACCCATTCATGGATATCGCCCACCACTGCTGGTCTGTTATGAAAAATGCAGAGAAAAGTTTTCTTGGTATCTTTCTGATAAAAATGATATCGCCCACCCCTCTGGAAGTTCAAGCACTTTAATACTGGCAGCCTGTACTAGACAGATATGTAATAATGGGTATTGGGATTAGGCTAAAATCCAATTCAGTATTTTTTTTTTGCAGGTATTAGTCTGACCCCACCGCCATCACACTCTACAACTCCCCCCTTAGTCACACACCCACACAGTAATCTGCGCAATATCCTACAGCCTGCTGCTTCTCTCTATATTTATTACGGGTTTAAAACTCTCATTGTGTGAAAGACTAAGCGCATTATTTTTGCTATGATGTGCTACAGTCTACTATGAGCAATACTGTGTAATGTTCTAACAGGTGCTAAAACATTATGTGCAACATCATATGTTCTCTAATGGTGCTAAATCACTTACTTGCAATTTCTTATGTGCAATAGTCTTCATGTGCAATATTATTACTTCATCAATATTACTTTTCATTACTTAATAGTACTTAATTACTACTGACTTTCTAAACGTGCAAGAACTTATTCCAAACTACCATTTGTGTCATTTTCATTCAGCAGCGTTACTTCTAGATAAATATTATATCAAGCATTTCTGTATGTGGTGTAGTCTGTTCATATTGTGGTGGTTTTCTTTCTACAGGTTTTTATTTAGATTTTATTTAGACTTATTTTAGTTCACATTATTCTTGTGTCTCTGTGTGTTGTGGCAGTCAACACACAAGCAATTTCCTTCAGGATCAATAAAGTTCTCTGATTCTGATCCTAGTACTAGCTGATACACATGGGCCAAGTACAGCCTAAGGAGCTTGCACTTTCAGGGGAGAAAGTAGGGGCCAGATACAACAACACTGTTATAGTACTTAAAAACACTGTCTCTCTCATATCAAAGAGCATAATTAGGCCTGGGTCAATAAACTGAACGCAGTGTATGTAACAGAATTAAAACTTGTACTGTATTTTGGCACAACATGGTCTGTTTCAAGTGAGGAGGGCTCAGAAAAACTACGATCATAACTTTTCTTTTTCCTTTTACAAATCTTCCGGAACTCTACATGCTCATATGCATTTATTAAGCTCCTATTTCAGTTTACCTTTTTTTAATACGAAGGTCCTGGGCTGCTGCCAAATGGAGCTTATAGAGATCATATTTATAGAACCAGGGCTCAATCCAATTACAAACGACGATGACGGACACCTGTCATGAAAAAAAAAAAAGACTCAAAACAAATCTCATTACATTTTTTTTGGCTCTCCCATTTTATGCTCAATTTCAAAAGACACTGTAAACTCAATAAAAAAAAACAACCGCCAACGATCTTTCCCCCCCTGCCGTAATCCTTAGTTCTATACAGTGTAACAAAGTTGTACTTGAAAGACATTACAAATTAAAACAATCTTAAAATAACAATATAAAAAGGGGAGAGGAGGGCAGGTTAGTCTCCTGAACCTGGTTTAGCTTAGAGGTCAGAAAGTGTTGTGGTTCAAATGCACAAGTCCCTTTTTTATATGTTGGCCACAAAAGGGGTGAAAAACAACAACACACTCAAGGGTCCCTCGCCATGTGCGTTGCCTGGCAACACTGTCCACCCTCCCAGCAGGGAGAGTCGACACCTTGCTCACTCATTCCATCTAGGTAACACTTAACATGGCACCGTTCCAGAGGCTGGCACCCTATAAGAGGGAAAACAGATGAGGGGGGGCTTTAAAAACATGCACACTAACGGTTTCTTCTTCAGGAGAGAGTCGAGGCCAATAGGTGCCTTGGAGGAGCTCGTATGGTTGCGTGGTCGGTGTATCTTTTCAACCATTACGTCTTCTACATATAAGGAAGAAGGTTCTTACTTAAACACGAGGAAGGGTCATTAAACACTTAACCGGAGACGAGACACGGTCCTTCCCTTTAGTGTCACAGGTGAGGCGTCTGGAGTAGGAGGTGTTTGCACTTTCACCTGAAAAGTGTTTTTTTTTTTTTTTTTTCAGTGAAAGGTAGTGGGAGGTCACCCATGTTTGGGGTGCTTGGTGCCATGCCGTAGGAAAAAAAAAACGGTAGTAGAAAAATGCAATGGACTCCTTTAAAAGAGTGGAGAGTAGCCCTCGAAGGCAGGGGTGTGACTAGAGAGGAATGGGATGGACATAGGGCTGCACAATACATCGCAAAACTGACCTTTGCAAAGGTGAGATCACCCAGGCACTCAGACGCATCACCATGAGGCTGTGGGCATCCAACTCAAACGAGCTGCAGATGCCCACACCATCCTGCAAACATCATCTGTGCCAGAATAATGCAGGCTGGACTCTGACCTGGTCACAATAATGGTACATCAGAACAGTTCTGAAATATTGGGAACGTACTGTAATCAAAAAGCACAGAATGGCATTTCGTTCATATCGTGCAGCCCTGGAGAGTTTGGAAAGAGGTAAAGGTGCATATTGTTATGACCATATGCACCAAGAGGACATGCAAAGTCTGTATATCGTCTTCTGGCATTTTCCGTCCAGACCGAGGTGGAATTACACTGCAAATAACCACCAGTGCGAAGGCACATACAGACTTTCCGCTCCACCCATCTTTCCTAATCTCTGATGAAGGGATTCTAAGTCCTGAAATGTGGGTTTTTGTAGGAATAAGAAATTCGGAGGGAAGGAGGAGGAGTGTTGAGGGTGTGTTTGTGCATTAGGACCTTTTGGCGCCCAGTCTCTTGAAGACACTGACTGTGCTAGCGTCCATCTGAGCCCCGTGGCAGTCCCTGCCTGTCCCTGTGCTACTGCTGACTTTGGGGCTGGCCAGAGCCGAGCTGGCCTTGGCTTTGCTCTTGCTGCTGGTGACACGACTATCCTGCGTATCTGCTGTCTGTCCGGCTACAGAACTGGAGGAGGCGGGACCAGAGCTGGCTGAGGGAGCCTTACCCAGCCTCTGCATTACGCTCAGCTTGGGCGCCCCCTCCTGGCTGGAGGAGGTAGAGGAAGGGGTGGGGGGGATACTCTCTGAGGTGGGGGTGTTTTTGTATTTGCTGCCCAGGCGGAACAGGGTGACCGGTTCGGATTTTGGCGCGGCGGGCTCTTTTTTGGGAGCTGGTGGAGGTCGCTTAAGGACCCCAGCGTACTGCAGCACTGAGCCTTCACCATCGCTGTCTTCATCCACATCACCACCAGCGCCATCTTCTACTTTCTTCTCAGCCTCCTCGTCGTCGTCTACGGTGCCCAGTCGACTGAACACTCCAGTGACTTGCTGCAAAAAGAAAGGAGGGGGAGATGAAGAACAGATCAACGAGGCAGAGAAAAGATACACACAAATAAAGACTAAATACAAATAGTATTAACAGAAGGCTATTTATTCAAGGCAAAAATAAACCGCTCATTCTGGTTTTAACAAAGCTTTAAGTGTTGTGACTTGTGAGTCATAACTCGTAAACAATGTTCATTTCATGGAATTATTTATTTATATACCGCACTCTTTCCGACCCCGAAAACCGCTCACCTCGCCCCGGTGTCCCATTACTTTTATCCGAGGTGAACGGCTTTCAGCTAATGACGGTTTTTGAGAAATCATTGGAAAGGTGTCACCAAGCCCCATCTAACTGTGAAGATAGATATAATAAAAAAAGCCGAGTCCCCTTCAAATGAACTAACAGTGTGAACATAAAAAGAACCGAGTCCCCTTCAAATGAACTCACAGTGTGAACATAAAAAGAATAGAGTCCCCTTTCTGTACGTCCACTTTTTGGACCTTGTCTAGAGGACTGAGTTCGGTTCCTTTAAAGAGGACTATATGTGAAAACACCCTTAAAGAAAGTTTAATAAGAGTCTCTTGCTTTCAGGTACACAAAGAAGTGCGTAAAGGTTGGTTACTGCGGTCTTGCATTAGCATAAGCATCTCTGTGTACTTAGCACGGTGACGCGTCTTCAGATGTTTAATCAGATTGCTGGTGTTAAACGTACTTTCCTTTCCGCCCCTAGACACAGTAGCAGTATGGATCTTACAGTCTGCCTTACTCCTGTCGTCGTCTTTTATCTTGAAATATTTCCAAAGCTTGCTCCTACAGAAAAAAATCTCATAGCTTGTGGATAGAATATCTGACGCCAAGTTTCCAGCTCTTTGTCTCCCCCTAGAGCTTGAAGTCAGGCAGGACAACAAATCACATCCGGCCAGTGTGATCTGTTGATGTAGCGAAATAGGATATTGTTTAGTGGTATCGGTGCATGGTATCGGCATTTCACGTATGAAGTTAACAAAGCACCGGCCCGATACCCGATACTGGTATCAGTGCAACCCTAGTGTTTAATTAACAGGAGTTCTTCATCAAGAGTTCATTAGTGGAGTTTCTGGTCTTCTTAATGTGTTTGGGATCATCAGTTGTGATGGTGGGGTTGGTACACAGTTAGTGATCCTATTCCACTACGGTTCTACTCCACATTATGGCAAGAACCACTTTAAGTAAAAAAAAAAAAATAATAATTCTATCTGTTCCTTCGTTGATTTTGTTTGTTTTCAATATTAATTTACAATGTAGAAAATAATAAAAACAAAGAAAAAACACTGAATGAGAAGGTGTGTCCAAACCTTTGACTGGTAGTATATATCTGACCATCAGACATTCCAAGAAGTTGGTCTGCAGTAAGTTGTGCTTTCTGATTAGTCAAAGCGATGTCAAGGCAGACATGGAAAAAGGCCACTGTTTTTTTTTAGCTGTCAGCACAAAGAAAACAACTGCTGTATCTCCCTCTACTGTAAATGAAGTGTTGGGGCAATATGGCTTCTAATGTTTTGCTGCAGCATAAAAGAAGAACCTTCACTAAGAGAGCTGTGGATGATTGGGACAGGAGTTTTACTGTAGTTCAGTCTTGTAAACGACTACCCGGACAGAGTTAATCACTAGGTGCATCTCTACTGCAATCAAACAAACATATGAATACCAAGCGACACAGTAAACAGACAGAACAATATTCAAACAGATAAAAATAAATGCAATCATAATCATCACCTTATTGGCTGTAGCAGCATCAGTTTTGGACTCGGACCCCAGTCTCTCAAACACAGAGGTCCGCTTCAGGCTCTTGGCTGTGAGTAAAACACATCATAGCATGAAAATGTTTGTAAAATAATCTGTAAGGGAAGCGCTGATCCTAGTTAAGCACACCTTTTTTGGCCTGCTGGGCCAGGATGCGTCTGGTACGGGCGGTGGTGCCCTTTGGCATGTTGATGATATACTTTCCCTCCATCTCTGCAGTAACTCGCCGGCGCTTCACCGGTACACTGTTCTCCTCGTCTGCAGGCTGCTTGACAACTGAATGAGAAAAGGAGGAGAGAAATAATTAAAGAAGAAAACGACTGAACAGTGAGAAATTTAAAAAAAGTGTGAAAACCATGGAGGTGTGGACTCCTAGCAGATGTCTCCCGATCACTCGGCTGTAAGCTGAGCCCGAGACGTTTGTGCTCGCTGAGAAATCAACATTTACAGTAGACTAACACCCAATGGCACGTTGACAGCAGAGGCAAGGAGAAGTGATGCTACTGAGAAAAGAGAGGTACCCGTTTTGGCGCTGCTGTTGGAGACGGTCACCGAGAGACGGTTGTCAGGGCGACGGGCAGGCGTGCTTGGTGGGGAGTCCCGACTCAAGGCGTTGGCGATCATGCGTGTGGCAGCTGAAAGGGGAGAACAGTCGAGCAACTTCAACAACACACTCTTAATTACTGCCAAAAGCCCAGAGCTCACTTCAAAGTCTTAACCAGGGAACTGGAAAGTCATTTGTATTTACATGATGGCATTTTTCCATTACGTCTTATTCCCGCAGTGCTACTTTTCCACTTGTGCACTCCGATATGAACCAAAATATTGCTAAAAATGCCATACAAACAAAAACAAAACACTGTGAGCTCTGCAACCATGAAAATGGTTCCTGTCAAACAGTGTCGGCTCTTGGATGCAGATTTCTGTTTATGAGGCTTAGAAGGGCCCACAAACGTTTCCAAAGCAGCACGTCAAGGCAGCCGACACACCGGCAGTTTATCGGAAACTCTACCAAACACCACTCATGTGAAATATTCAGGATGCCACAGGAGCCCACACTAGGCAACATCAACAACTCAAGGGTATTTTTCCAAGCAATGCAACAAAGTCAGACCCTGCAAAGAAGAAGAAAGATGGTCACTCCATTCATTTAACATTTACAGAGGGTCGAAATAGCTCTAGTTATTAATAAAAATTGCCCACACAGAAATTGGACTGGTCTCTCCAACACTCACTGGATTTGAATGACTTGTGCAGTCAAATTTAACTCCTGGATAAAACTTTACATTCTTATCAGTCAAACAAATCCAGACTGATTTTAATAACAAAGCACTATGAAAGTACAAATATCATCCATGAAGGATCTTCAAAAGCCTCCAATAACAAGAGAGACTTGATACACGAATAATCCTGACTCTTCAACAGGGTTGCAAGTTCTAAAAAAATGAATGCAGTACATATTTTTGAAAGACAAATATTTATACGCAGCTTTGAAAAATGCTGCATCTTTAAGTCAGTGAGTGCACGGAGTCTCTGCGCTTCAGGGAAAGACACTGCTGGTGAGTCACATGTCTCCCGGTGCTCCGCGGCCACTGTGTTCAGTTAGTGTGACAGAAAATGAAGGAACGCAAACATGAGTTCAGATCTAACATGGTGGAGCGAACGGGCTCAGCATGGTCACAGAGACTGAAAACAGGGGAAAATGTCATTTTCTGCACATAAAGCAGGACTGGAGAGGAGAAATGTGCACAGATGGAGCGGTTACATTCTGTTCAACTCAATTTGATCATTCTAAAAACAGTAATCCGCACACCAACACACCACACTAGTTTACATTCTGCTGGACTTACTGGTCACATGAGTGTATCCTCATGGGGAAGATTATAAATGACCTTGAATAATCTGTGCATCTGCAAGTCTCAATAACATTTGCCTCACATTAATGTTAATTTTTAAACAATATTTGCCTCCTGTATTACGAGACAGTGGAGAACTTCCAACTGAAGATTGTAAACTCATCCCTTCACCCCCAGGGTTTGTCCTCCTGGCAGCAGGGTTTGGCACAGAACAGCCACAAAGCCCTTATACATAACATTCGGTGTCATTTCCACTGCCAAGTGAACCATTTAATACCCGAGTACACATGTACTTTCAGCCCTTCCTGCCATGGTGCCAGGCTTATGAACCAGGACATGTGGGTGGAGCCACAGATAATGCAGGGTGCTGATTGGTCAATCACAATCAACACAGAATCAGTGAACATTAAACAAGGTAAGCAATCAGAAGGTAAGCAGTCAGAAGGTAAGCAATCAGAAGGTAAGCAATCAGAAGGTAAGCAATCAGAAGGTAAGCAATCAGAACTTGAAGCTCCTTCGTGCTGCAGTAACATTATCAATCTTTTCCCACGGAACAGACTAATTATCTTAGAAACCCTGTGTGCTATAGACTTATTTATGTGCTACAGTTCAATTATCTAGCATTCAGAAGCTTTGAACTTTGGCGACTTAAAAATAAATCCATAGTGACAAATTCAACACAAGGTCTATTGTCTGATTATTCTTTTTTAGGTGTGATGTTATTGCTGTTGTTAGCACGGGTAATTCCATGATGCCTTGGGTTTGGGGATGCCATGAGTCTCTCCACCAATCAGAGGCTGCGTGTCTGCCTGGGCTATGTGTGACAGTATCGTGCAAAAATATAACATGAGACTGATGTTACTCTACTATCTATTTGTCTATACTACTAGGGCAGCATCTGAAAAAATAAAGTAAATGTATTAAATAATCTTCTTAGACCCGTCTTGGACAGACCATGTGACCACTATAAAACGTCCAGAGAAGTTTGAACAAATCAAGATAATGAACAAAACAAGGCTCTTTCACCGACGGGCTGAAATGTTTTGGACCTTTTCCTCTCGTTCCATCTTATCAGAACTGCACTGTAGAAGAAGTGAGGAGATTTAATACTCACGAGTGTTAGCGGTGCGCCTCAGCTCTGCCTGAACGCTGGTCTGGCCAGAGGAAATCGCTTCTGTGGCCATTTTGCACATATCCTACAAAAAGAAGCAGGAAGGAAAAAAACGTATTGTTCATTCTCAGTCCAGGATATGTAAGCTATTAATGCATGAAACAAAAGGTGGTTGATGTATTGAATCTCAAGAAAAAAACATCACTATTTATAGATATGAGTAGTAGTAGTTTAAGTTTCATGCATTATCAACAATGGTTATGTCGTGGCAAAAAGGCAAAACAAGAGACTTAAACAAATAAATAAACAACAAATGAATAAATAATCTAGATAATCTAGGCTACTTAAATCAATATTTGATAAAAATTCCAAAACTTGGTGGCACCTTATTAAAGACATCTTCCAGACTATTTTGGCTGTAAAATTGTTGCATTGTGTTACTCACAGCAGAACAACAAAGTAAAATATGTTTCACTGACAGGCCGTGCTACAAAACCGACATGATGGGGGTTCTTCACGTTTTAATAAAAAAAACCCCAACATCTCTGAGCCTGTTATACAGGATATTTATTGTGGGGGGGGAGCATCACACGAAGCTCCTGTGCCACAAAAATATTAGGTCAAGTATCTAAAATATAATTTGAGTTACGGCCTTTCGCGTATAGTTCACCGGAATGGTTTAAGACTGCAGTGAAGCACTGGACCACAGTCTAAAAGTACATTGGGCAGAACATTTCTTGTGCAGTGAGAAAACCTCATTATAACGTTTTTATTATAACGAACTGTCTGTTCTCTGCCTTGAATTCCATCATATCCAGTGCAATTAAATGCACTATTACATGTGTTTTGAACCAGTACATCATCTGTTCTATTAATCATGTAGACACCACGAGCCAACCACTGAATGTGAGAAATAACAGCTACTGTTTATTTGGCTTCAGGCGCCGGAGCTCTGGCCCACCTGTCTGTACACGTGCTTGGCATGTTTGAGAATGGCGATGATGTCCCCGATGACCGTGATGCCCAAATCCATCATGATCTCCTTACTGAGGTCCATCAGCATGTTCTTCTGAATTCTGAGGGGAATAAAGAGTCATTTGCTCTCAACATTGTCTCGCCATCACTGAGATGCACATACAGACACAACAGATGGTGAGAGTGCGCTACCCCAACAAACACCACTCACACAGACCACGCACAGACGAGGGGTGTAACGATTCACCACACTCATAATTCCAGTGTCTCAATTCAACACATTAGTCAGTAACAAAAATGAAACCATGTCATTTTAACATGTAAGTTTTTACTTTTATTACAGTGTTATAAGTATACAGCAAATCCCCAAAATTTGTGGGGGCTACGTTCCAAGAGCACCAGCAAATTTTATAGTGTAAACCCTAAATATAAACCCTAAAAATGCTCCCAAAACACTTTCATTTCATTTTAAACTCAGTTTAATACATCACCCTTAAAGAAGATGTAAAGGTAAACCCGTATCTGTACTGTACAGTTTACACTGAACTCCTGCAGTGCTAGAATGTAAATACTGATGTT
>JBBPCY010000019.1:19731769-19741769 GCA_037974405.1 Brachyalestes nurse
CTGTCAGTAAAACATTTGTTCACATTTCTTTCATTTAATCTCCTCAGTGTGACAGAGATCAGACAGTCTGACAGAAATAAAATAGTATTTTTGCACCAACAAGGAGATTCAAAGCAAAATATAAAGAAAAGAGAGGTGGCTCAAGAATTTTTCACAGTACTGTATATACATACATACACACACACACACACACATACACACACAGCTCCCCACACACAAATGCACTCTTTTATACAGTCGTATGAAAAAGTCTGGGCATTCATGACATTTTTAAAGTGCCATTTTAATGCACAGTTACTGTTTATTTGCTGAAGTTGATATATCAATAAAAATGATAAAACAAACTGTGGCTTGTGCAAGTTAAGTTGGGCGCAGGGTCTTTCTGTGTGGAGTTTGCACCCACTCCCCGTGACCGCGTCGGTTTCCTGCGGGGACTCCGGTTTCCTCCCACCACCAAAAACACGCGTGCACTGGGGAAAGGCCGATTGAGCTCACTACACTGACCCTCGGTGTGAGTGTGAGTGGTTGTGTGTCTCTGTTTGTGGGCCTGCGACGTGCCGGTGACTGTCCAGGGTGTACCCCGCCTTCGCCCACAGCAGCTGGGATAGGCTCCAGCCCCCCGACCCCGAGTGCAGGACGAAGGGATAGAAGATGGATGGATGGAATTTGAACATTTCAATTGCTGCATCTTACCCCAAAAATACCACACATCAACATTTCTTTATGAACAGACCATTAGAAACAGCCCAGAACGAATGACTATAAAATCTTGTTACTTTAATTTGCATTGAAAGTAGGGCTGGGCACGTTAATGTGTTACCTAATGATTTACCAACAATTATTTTATCTCGCGTTAACGCATGTTGTTTTTAAAATACTTTTATTTTGAAAGTCCGTTGCATTTTTGTACCTGTGTGCGCGCAGCATGCAGCTCTGCCGAGAGGCAGTGGTGAATAGCTTTGGTTTTATATCTGATTTGATTCCATTAATGTTTAAGTTGAGATTTACAGAAATATTTGAACTGTAACTGTGTGACTGTGTTAAAGGGAACACTGCTGTTAAAAAGATCCTTATTAGTTTAAAGTGTTTAAACCAAATGTTATTGCAGTTTTGTTCATATAAAGCAGCACTCTTAAAATAAAAGTGCGCAGTGCACTACTTTTGAATTATTGAATTTTGCCTATAACAATGCGATTAATCGCGATTAAAAATTGTTTCGTTGCCCAGCAGTAACTGAAAGTTACAGCAAAAGAAAAATGTTCTTTTTCTTTTTTTAAATATGATCACGAACTTCAAACATTATGAAAAGGAGAAGAAAAGACACGATACTCACTCCTGACCGGGACACACACTAGACTTTAGAAGAATTCCCACTGAGAGGCCTTTTGAGTCAGAGCATGATTCAAAAGCAGTAGGGTGAGAGAACAGCAGCTCGCCAATGCAAACACAGATGAATTCTTGATGTGTTCTCAAACAAGTAGTGACAGGTTTCATTCCATTGCAGACACACACACACACACACACACACACACACGGATGCCTCTGACTTTGCTTCAGTCTTTTAATTAACATCTGCACAGGCATAGAAATAACAAAGTTATGGTGAGTTTACAGAACAGTACACACAAAGGCTTCACAGGGATTGCTGAAAAAAACCCCCACACACAACAGTCATAACTGAAAAAGAGATTAAGACAATAACAATATCCACTGTGGTTAAAGGGGGGGTCTATATATACAGTGTGTGTTGGTCCCTGAAGAAATGGACACAACCATGTTGTGCCCAACAGTTTTTCACATTTGTCTATTCAAACAGCCTCAGAATTGTACATTGAACCAAAATAAACAGTAGTAAAACAGTTCCCTGATAGAGTCCAGACATCAATAACAGTAGAAAATAAAATAACAAAGCAAATGTTTTGTGTACACAGATAACGAGACTAATGTCAACTCACACACACTCACTCACACACACACACACACACACAAATACACAAATACGCACACACCCCTCTCAAGTGCTCACATGGCAGGTCTACCAATCAACAGGTCAGTGCTGTAGTTCCCCACCCAGTCGTTCGTCTGGAGGGAGGCTTTTCATTTACACAACCACTATTCATGCAGAACCCTCGAGAACCGACTCAAAAGGGAGCAGACATGCACATGTGCTCAGGCAGTTTAGCAAACGCGACCTTTAAAGAGAAATATCTGTAAACAGCACGACGAATCCTGTGGAGCAGGTACAAAACAGAAAGCAAACACCCGTTTCTTTTTACTCACAAATATCAGTTTTATGCATAGGAGAGCAGCTACGAAGAAAAAAAAACAAAACAGTAAGTGAGGAAATGACTCCGTTACGAGGGACGTATAAGCGCAGGCTAAAAAAAAAACAAAAAAAAAAAAACAGCTAAGACGTCTCCATGCCGCTTGGTGAACCCAAAAGATTGTATTAAGGTCGGAAATGTTCTCTGCCACATTCCCACACAGTGTTCTTTACAAACCGTATCAAAAAGCAAAACCCTCTTTTTCAGGACATTTCGGGAGTTATGTCTATTTCTAGGTTTACAAAAAATAAACAAAAAGTCCAGCCGAGAGTATAATATCCATTCAAAAAAAAAATTCCAAGTCATGTAACCCTGTCACGGATCGTGAAGAATTAAGGAACCATCACTTGACAGTAGATATCCATGTATACCTTTACTATCTGTACCATTTCTTCCAGCGGAACTCTTTACAAATAATGAGCTTCTAAGGGTCTAAAGAAGACCTCACAAAGTCCTCCTGAATACCACCAAGGACGTCCAACGCAGTTGTTCCTGATGAGGTTCCAGTGGGGTCTCCATGTACCACGTCCTCGGGCCCCAAGCCCCCACAGCAGAACCGTGCTATGACATGTGTCACTCATATCAGTCTCAGTTCTCAATTTCAATAGGAATGATCACAGTAGTTTGTGTGCAGGCACTTATTTTTTTTTTTTATTCAAATATAAAATATATTGCTCAGCTCCTGAGCAAATGGCCCCTATATGCTGTGGTGTCCTCTTGTGTCTGGTTTTTTTATTTTAGTCAGGTGGAAGTCTGAAACTGATGGCTAAGTGGAATTAGACCCAAGTATCTGGTGTGTCACCCTTATGGAGATTTGTTCCAGTTCAGGCAGTGTTTGGAGCTAGGCTCAAATTTGCGTTAGACCCGGAGTCCTCGTGAGTGGGTGACGCGGCGCTGGCACTGCTGACCCTCATTTCGGACTCTTCTTCTTTCAGATTCTCAAACATGTCCCCGTTTTCCTCCGTGAGGGTTGGTGCTGGAGCTTCTGAGTGATTGCTGGCAGGATTGTCTTCCAGTTTGACGGCGAGGCTGGAGTAGCTGTTGCTGTAAACGCCGGCGCCGGCCTGGCTGACTCCGTGAGCTTTCTTAAGATGCTTCTCCAGCGTGGCGTACACAGTGAAGGGCACAGAGCAAAGCTGGCACTGGAACGGCGCCCGGGAGCCGCGAGCGCCGTGCGTTTTCATGTGGCGCGTGAGCTTGCTGCTCTGGGCGCAGGCGTAGCTGCACAGGCCGCAGCGGTACGGCCTCTCGCCGGTGTGGCTCCGTCGGTGCACCGTCAGGTTGCTGCTGTTCCTAAACCTCTTTCCACAAAACTCACAAGCCTCTTCTCTCTTCTTCCTGCCCGTCCCGTTGCTGGCCGGCCTTCTCTCGTGGTCCTGCTGCCACTCCTGGACCATGTCTACACCTTCCGCCTCCACTTCTCTTTCGTTCTCTCTTTCCGGCCGCTTCGGGGTGCAGTTGCCGCTCGCGATCCCGCTCTCTCCGCTGCCGCCGGTCTCGCCACTCTCGAGGGAGCCCTCGGACGGACTGGAATAAGGAGAGGGCTGCCGGGGTTCGGCCTGTGCTTCCTCGTCTTGTCCGGCCTCGGTCTGCGGCTGGTACAACCTCAGCAGGCCTGGAACTCCAGACGGAGAAGACAGCAGCATTAGGCTAGCGCCTGCTATCGGGGTCTTGCTGAGATCGAGGTCAGCCCCATGATTCCCCAAACCTGCGGCGGAACCGTCCCCAGGTGCCTGCTGGGATAACAAGGTCTGGCCATCCGTGCCGGCCTCCTGCACGGCGGAGGTCCGTCGGTGACTCCTCATATGGCGTGCCAGTTCACCACTCTGGGAGAACGCGAGCTGGCACATGCCGCAGTGATAGGGCCTCTCGCAGGCGTGTGTGCGGCGGTGTGCGGACAGGCTGCGGAGAGACTGGAAGCTTTGGCTGCAAACCTCGCAGGGGAAGGCCCCCAGGAGTGGGGGCATGGAATGAGGGAAAGGTGAAGCCGCAGGCGGAGACGGCGACGGGGAGGGTACGACCCCTCCGTTACCACAGCTGACCTCCGCCAGCCTCTGCAGACACATGGAGAAGTTGAGGCCCTGGAGGTCCCGTCCCGCTGGAGAAGGCACAGAGGGCTGAGGAGGGCGGGGCGTCTGTTGCGGGCGAGGTAAACGTTTTGAGGAGGAGTGGAAGGCAGAGGCCAGCGTGGCGCTCAGGTGACGAGGATCCATCGTGGCCGCTGGTTTGGACGCATCAGGGTCGTGACTGCCCTCTACCTGATAGAGGTTCAAGGAGTGTGTGTGCTGGGCGTGCTTTAGGAGAGCCCATGCGCTGGGCAACACACACTCACACACCAGGCAGGTGAAACTGGACGGCTCATCTGCACCAGAAAGAAAAGAAAGAAAGAAAGACAGGATTAGAAACTGAGAGAATTGTTTTATTCAGCTGAGTTAAGGATATTTACAAGGAATCTGAACAATCCAACTACCACAATATGAGTTATTTCTTCCAATGCCCCCCTCAAACTCTCAGACAGAAACTTACAAGTCCCATGAAAGAGTACGACAAAGCAAAATGCAAAGCAGGGGCCACCCGAACAGGCATGGCTAGTCCAGTAAGGAAATAATATCCCTCAGTGCCTAAGGTCATGTGTGAGAACGCAGAGATAACCAGTGAGACCGTTTGCAGGATCGCGGCAGCATGAAAATGAAAGGACACCATAAGGAGGCAGCCCATAATTTACGGGCCGTCACTTCAGTTCATTTGTGTAGGACCAAAACAGGTTCAACGGCAAACGCAGAAGTAGGGCAAACTGCAGACTGAGGGCTAATAAAGGATTAAGGACCTGAACACAGTGGTGTTGGGACAGGAAATCAGCTGGGAAAGCCTTTATCATTCAAATGCTGAAGGAATGGTGAAATAAAATAAAACTGGGTGGTAAAAAGCTTTAAAGGGTGGAAATTAAGAGCGAGAGTGAATCAAAGAGTGTCCCTTAAAAAAACAAAAACACCACCTTGTCTGGGTCAAGGCCGCTAGGTGTGTCCGCAGAGCGCGAGACGAGAGTAAAGTAAAGAGAGGCGCAAACACAGAAGCCGCAGAACAAACAGCGAGCTTCCCAGTCGGACCGAAGACATTTCTCAAATATGTCGAGTTTTGTCTCTCCTTTCCGAGAGCCACTCACCAATTAAGCGGCAAATTGCTAATTAGCGGAACGGGGGAAACGAAGGCTTTATGCAAATGAGGCCTGAGTCAGCCTCCTTGATAAATGGGGCCTCTCTGCATAAATCAAAACGGGAAAGAGGATCCCGAAAACTGAAGGGAGAGGAACGCATTTCATTTCATTTTTTTTTCTCTGCCAAAGGGCTCAGGGGCTGAATGGTATAAGCCTCTTTCAAGTCTCCTCAAGTCAAAATCCTTCTGTATTTTATTGGGGGAGTGGGGTGGGGGTGAAGGAATAGAAGATTAAAAAGTGTCTCTGCCTTTTCCCCTCCGTCTAAGGCTCCAGGCCTGGAGAGGAGCACATCTTAGAGGAGAAGACGTGCCTTTGAGGCTTGGGGAAGGAGGTTAAAAAAAGGGGTGGGGGGGAGAGAGAGAGAGAGAGAGAGAGAGAAAATGGTGAAAATAAGTTCAACTTAGGAACAAAGAGTGAAGGGAATAAACCCTACGTGTCACAAAACAAGGGTAAAATCATCACCCCTCAGAGTGCACCTTCAGATTCTCTGTACGAACCCCTTCTGGCTCCAGATCTCTCCCGGGGTGGAGGAGGCTGGGGGGGGGCTCAGGGGGCTTTTGTCTCAGGGTCCTGGAGTGAAACACAATACCCAACCCGTCTCTCTCTCTCTCCCAGTCTCTCTCTCTCTCTCTCTCTCCCTCTCTACCCCCCTTTCTTTCTTCCTCTCCCGCACTCTTTTTTTTTTTGTAAGGATTCCCATTTGGCCCAGGGTAGCACTTGCATATTAAGCAGAAGCAATAACTGCTAATTAAAAATGCAGATTGGCTGGGAGCTCTAACGAGCAGCAGGCAGAATCTTCTCTCCCTCGGGAGCGCAGAGAAAAAGAGAAGGAGGGAGGGAGGGAGGGAGTGGAAGGAGGAGATGGAAGAATAATGAAGAGCGCGAGAATGAAGGAGAATGGAGCAGATAAGGTATCAGAGCATTGTCTGAGTGATGGAGCAATCCATCACACACTGCTGGTTACTTTTAAACAGTAAAGGGTTTAAGCAAACGGGGCACAAAAAAAAGAAAGAGAGAAAGAAATCTGAAATCAGACGCAGCCACTTGACCAGAAGACGCGTAACTGTTGTGGAGTAACTGAATTTCTGTGTGAGTCAGAGTGAAAGAGTCTCTCACCCATCCGTTCACTCACGCGATCTTACACTCACTCTCTCGCGCACCTTCACTGCACTGCCGCCCAGTCCTCCTCACTACTGCCTCCTCCACTACACTCCTACTGTCACTGCAGCGCTGGCCTGTGCAATACTGGCATCACACAAGGCTGCAACATGCAAATGAGCCTCTAACCATCACACAGTGTTTTTTTGGTTTTTTTTCTCCTTCGCAGTGAGTTTCTACGGCTGTTCTGATGAATCCTGCGCCGTTGGGTGATCTTTATAACAGAAGAGAGATCATGGATTGATAAGAATTAATGCTTATGATTCTATTTCCTATCTTTACTGCCGCACTGGTAGAAACACGGTGTGTGAAAATGCAACAGAATGAAACGGTCAGATTAAAATAAGCAATGCCAGGTTTGTAGAAATTCCATTAAAGTCCACAGTGCTGTGCTGCGTCTGCAAAATGATGCCGAGTTTTATTACTACTAATCATGTGATTCGTCCAACAAATGGGTCAAAATTAATGCAGGCCAATCTCCACATTACCACAGTATAGTTCAGCACAACTAATTTAGAGGAAGCTGTAAAAAAAACAAAAAAAAAAAAAACAAAAAAGAATTTGGTCAACATAATGAACAGAGTTGTTCATAATTCAATAATGAAGAAAGAAGTATAATATCGAGAATGATAAAATTATTATATCCAGAATCAAGGCTCCAACAAAAACTAAGCCGAAAATAGTACTAATTATAAATTGTGCTGGAGGAGATGCAGTGTTTCGTGGTCTCTGATAGGTGCAATGCAGGTGCATAGTCACGGGATCAGAGAAATGTGGAGGAATTTAAAATAATAATTTGATTTTTTTCCTGGGAAGTCTTTGGAGAAGCCGTCCAACCTCAGGGACGCTGGGGCCTGAATATAGTGAGTGCTTTTCTACCTCCTTCCACACTGTCAGTGGTCTGGAACTCAAGTCTGTGGACCAACAGTATGTCAGACTCCAGGCAAACTGAGGAAAATATAAATTTTTCTCAACATAAACCTCATGAATCATGTTTACCATCAGACCTGTCACTGTTTGCAATTCCAGAAAAGACTTGCAGGTAATCAGTGGTGTGTATTCACCTGTCATGTCTAATAGCTTCCCTCCTGTTCATTAAAATGACATTCAGACTTTCTACAGAAGTAAAAACGAATGGAATTTGGCTGTAACCGGTTCAGTGATGTGATGCTGGGCTCAGAACCGAAAGTCAAAAAGTCCTTCCCAGAATGCCTCACCTCTGAAAAGTGACCAAATCTTGAAGCAGAAACGTGTCACTAATTGACTACAAAAATAAATAATCATAGAGTATTACAGCAATTCTTTATCGTTTCATTACATCTATAAAAACCTGGACTGAAATTTGAATATCACTGATATGAAAAGTGTCTCTAAATATTTAAACCATAGTGATTGTTGTAATCAAAATATAATGGCAATGAGGAATTTTGTACATACAGCGAGGCCCTTCAGACCATTCAGTTTGTGACATTACACTCCTTTATCATGCAAATCCTTTCGAAGCTTAAAATCATTTGCTTACAGCTAAAGCTACTATTGCCCTCTCATTTCCGTCACAAGGTTTGTTTTCAGAAACAGAGTCTCTCTCTCTCTCTCACACACACACACACACACACACACACGTTTAAGTTAAAGAAGAAGGACTGAGGCCCTCAGAGAAGAGAGATGTGGACAGAAGGAGTAGAGTGTTTCTGTCCCTTGAGCTCCACACAAAGGAAGGAAGTGCAAACATGTGCGCGTCAGAGTGTACTTGTGCGTGTGCTGGAGATAATGATCAGTCATAACCACGCCGGTCCCTCGATGAATACTTGTCACCTTTAATAAACTGTCATATTTGCTTAGCCTGACACTCAGTAGAGGAAAGGTAAGAGCAGATCTGGGTTCTTATCGAGGGGTCTGGTTCTAAGCTGCTGAGTGTTTAGAGAAATAAAGAGTAACAGAAGAACCTGCACAGACCTCATGAGCCAGACTACAGAAAAAACAATGGCAGTCCCCAGGCGACTGCATGCTGCATGCTGTTGCAATACTAATATTATTCAGTGCTACAGCTTCATGGCTGGTAGGAGAGAATGTGATTGGTCAGAGACTCAGATATATGCAAATGACTCTCTAACCAACGGTTCTTTTACTTTGTGCTGTGAGCAATCTGACCAATCACAGACGAGGATTTTGTTGAATCGAGGTGTTAATGTGACCTAGCAAAGATCGATTGATTTCCAGTTTGTTCAAATAAATAAAGTGCACTAAAATATATACAGAAAATGTTGTTTTTCAGTTTATTCCCTCTGTAAAATTCAAATCAACAAAACATGAGGTCAGTTTGATAAAACTTTTGCACAAAACCGTCATGCACTGGCAGTGATATAACTGCAGAATAATCACAATATTACTGTTGTGTCCATGTCATTCATCGCACTAACAAAAAGGATTAGGGTCAAAACTAGACCTGGGCCCTAAAGCGATGTAATCAGACATCAGTGATGATTGACCAGTGATTTGATGACGGTGCCAGATTGAGAACGAGAGTTGAAGCAGCTTTTAAAAGTCATGGACAATAACAAGCATGCTTTCCTGTTACTGATATAATCGATATTCCCTTTTTTATTTATTGTTGCTAGTTATTTTTTTTTAGATACTGCCCAGACGTGGAAAGCACAGCTATGTGCTCAAATACTTTGTGAAAAGTTGAGCATGATATTCTATTAGAATAAAAGGTGAATTTTAAGGTGAATGGTTGCGTGAATGGTTGCGTTTCGTAGATCAGATAAAAGGGACGTTGTGGCCCGATGAAACAGGCCCAATTTTTTCCACATGAGGTTCATTGAATGAGCTGCATGACTCACGCAGGACAGAAGGAAAGAAGCTCTTTCGCTGGAAGGCACAAAACGAGTTGGCCAACACCTGTTTGTGCGAGAGCCTGCAGAGGATGAAAATTCAAACAATTTGGTTGGTGTGGATTTACCCGCACTTCACATGCACCGGCTGCTTGAGGTCAGCAGAAGAGTACATTTGGTGCGAGGTCTGGCCATAAGCGACGCTGAGGCCGGTGTAAAGTGCAGCCGGGTGTGTGTGTGTGTGTGTGTGTGTGTGTGTTTACAGAGCTCTGGGAGCTGTGTGGTTGCGTGGCCTGACAGTGCTGTGTTTACCTGGACATTTCACCTCAGAGACTGAGTCAAGGAGATGCTCAGGTGTGCCTCTCTTCCACCCCCCAGGGTGTGTATAAACCTGCGCGCTGATGTGCGTGCGTGTGTGTGTGTGTGTGTGTGTGTGTGTGTGTGTGTGTGTGAGAGAGAGGCTGTAACTG
>JBBPCY010000019.1:19746769-19747930 GCA_037974405.1 Brachyalestes nurse
CACTCCGTTTATCCCCATTTTTCTACCACCTTTCATCAACTGTCAAGTTCTTGACAACTCCCAAGACATGCTGGAAGTTGATGGACATCAATTCATTTCACTGCTCGCTTGTTAACAGGCTATAATGTCCCGGCACAAGTTTTTATTATTACTATTATTTTTTTTATTTGTTATTTTCTCTCCACACTTACCTTGGATGACGCTCAGGTGTTGTGGTCTGCTGCCGAGTTTGCGCCTGGACATGCTGAGGTCTGGACTGTCCCAAAAAAAGGATTTATCCACTGTTCTGGGGGCACTTTTTAAAGCTCTGGAAACCGAGGAGAACCGAGAAGACAGTGTGTGTCATGAGACACACAGAAAGGGACTGAACTGCTGGCTTTTTGTGCTCTAGGTCGTTCCCTTCCACCCGTCACTACTCAAGTTCACACACACAGACGGTCCTGTAGAGGAGAGGAGGGGGCGTGGCAAAGCGCGCGGGGCGTGGCTTCCAGGTGATTTACATGCATGGTCACGCCCACAGAGTACCTCCCCCGCCACACACACACACACACACATACACAAACTCCACTCATGTAGACGTGCAGCCTTGTTAATCCGTTAAATGACCAATGCACTATTTTCCCAAATCTACCCAGATATGCGTATTTACGCACGAAAGTAAATGTGAATGTGAGACTAGAAAATGATGTTTGTGGTTGTTTTTTTTTGACGAAACGCAGCTGCAGTGACACCAATAAAGCCCTGCTGGCTGAAGGATGTGGGTGAGGAGGAAGTGGGTTTATCGAGGTCGCCTCATGCAGGTGTTTGTGCTGTCCGCCTGATTTCGAAACCAAGCCTCTTTCTTGGCCCCCTTTCTGTATCTTTTACACTTCAAGCTGTGAAAAATACAGTTTGCACCCTGAAAGATTTCACTGCCTCAAGTTTTAGGGTATGAACGTGTGCTGAACTGCGCCACCTGGTGGAAAAAAACATTTTTTTCCTTTCTTTTAAGGCCAACAGATCAAATAGACTGGGCATGGGTTTTGGTGTACCCCTGTTTTTCAGGGCTTGGGTCCCTTACTTCCAGTGAAGGAGAATCTTAATCCTCCAGCAGACCAAGACATTCTGGACAGCACCATGCTTCAACTCTGTGGACCCAGTTTGGGGAAGAACCTTTTCTAT
>JBBPCY010000019.1:19830593-19849110 GCA_037974405.1 Brachyalestes nurse
TACACACACTGCTCCCCACACACACTGTTCTCCCCTCACACTGCTCCCACACACACACTGCTCCCCCCACACACTGCTCCCCACACACACTGCTCCCCTACACACACTGCTCCCCCAACACACTGCTCCCCTACACACACTGCTCCCTCCACACACTGCTCCCTCCACACACTGCTCTCCCCTCACACTGTTCTCCCCTCACACTGTGCTCCCCACACACTGCTCTCCCCACACACACACTGCTCCCCTACACACACTGCTCCCCCACACACACTGCTCTCCCCACACACACACACTGCTCCCCCACACACACTGTTCTCCCCACACCATGCTCCCACACACACTGTTTTCCCCTCACAATGCTCTCCCCACACACACTGCTCTCCCCTCACACTGCTCTCCCCACACACTTCTCCTCACACACTGTTCTCCCCTCACACTGCTCCCCCACACACTGTTCTCCCCCACACACTGTTCTCCCCCTCACACTGCTCCCACACACTGCTCCCCTACACACACTCTGCTCTCCCCTCATACTGCTCCCCCCTCACACTGCTCCCACACACACACTATTCTCCCCCTCACACTGCTCCCCTACACACTGTTCTCCCCCTCACACTGCTCCCACACACACACTGCTCCCCACACACACTGCTCTCCCCTCACACTGCTCCCACACACACTGCTCCCCCCACACACTGTTCTTCCCTCACACTGCTTCCTGACACACACTGCCCCCCCACACACACTGCCCCCACACACTGTCCCTTGGGTGAATGGGTTCAGTGCAGAGAATAAGTTCACACTGTGTTCTGTGCTGTGGTTCATGCGCAACAAAAATGGCCACTTTTTAATTTTTACTTTAAAGAACCTCCTTCCTCCAAAATTGTGTCTTCAGGCAAAATGCTTTCAATGTCATTCTATTTATTTTAGGCTGTTTTTATTGGTTAATTCATCATAAACTACATCATAAGTCAATTTTTTTTGCACACCACAGATTTTTACCACTTATTTCATAAACTTGTTAACTACTGGCTGTTACTTAATAGATTGTTAAATATCTAACAGTTGCTTATTTTAATTATAATTATAATTATATTAGGTTTCTCTTTATAGGTCTGCAGTGATGAATAAATATTTTCTACACTTTTTAGCTGATAAAGGGACTTGGATTGTGAGAACTGGAAATGTATTTCACAACAAAGAATATTGAGTGTATTTTTACAAAATATTAAGTGAATACATCTTAATGTGTGCCAAATGTTTGACTGGTAGTGAACATTTTCACACAAAGTAAAGAACAGCTGGTGCTTATAAAATGATGTCAATATAGGTCAGCTCTCATCTCAATTCTCTATGTATAAAAAAAATATTTATAATTAGAATTTTGGCTGAGGTGTGTTTTTAAATTTCAGACAGAAAATGACATTCTCCAGGCTGGACTTTATCATGACCAGAGACAAAGTGAGAAAATTCTAAACAATTATTCCTGGCCCATTCCCTTATGTCCCTCTTTTATCAGTCAATGTTTGCTTGTTTTTAAACGTTTCTCTTTTCTAATCGCCCCCACATCCCTGTTTGCCCCTTTTCTCGTAACTGCAGGAGCAGCAGATCTGTGCGATTACACCACGCAGCGACCTCCAACAACGCTGGCTGGCTGACTCCCTCTCTCTGTTTCTCTTTCTCTCTCTCTCTCTCTCTCTCTCCCTCTCTCTCTGTCTCTCTCTCTCCCTTTCTCTCTTTCTCTCTCTCTCTCTGTTTCTCTGTCTCTCTCTCTCCCTCCCTCTCTCTGTCTCTCTCTCTCTCTGTTTCTCTGTCTGTCTCTCTCTCTCTCTCTCTCTCTCTCCCCCTTTCTCTTTCTCTCTCTCTGTTTCTGTGTCTCGCTCCCTCTCTCTCAGTTTCTCTGTCTCTCTCCCTCTCTCTCAGTTTCTCTGTCCGTCTCCCTCTCTCTCTGTCTCTCTCCCTCTCTCTCTGTTTCTCTGTCTCTCTCCCTCTCTCTCTGTCTCTCTTTCTCTGTCGCTCTCCCTCTCTCTCTCCCTCTCTCTCTGTTTCTCTGTCTCTCTCCCTCTCTCTGATTCTCTGTCTCTCTCTTTCTCCCTCTCTCTCTCTATCTCCCTCTCTCTGTCTCTCTTTCTATCTCCCTCTCTCTGTTTCTCTGTCTCTCTCTCTCTCTCTGTCTCTCTATCTCCCTCTCTCTGTTTCTCTGTCTCTCTCTCTGTTTCTCTGTCTCTCTCTCTCACTCCCTCTCTGTCTCTCTCTCTCTCTCTCTGTGTTTGTCTATCTCTCTCGCTCTCTGTCTCTCCCTCTCTCTTTCTCAATCTTTTTCTCTGTCTCTCTCACCCTCACTCTCTCTCTCACCCTCTCTCTCTCTCCCTCTCTCGCCCTTTCTCTCTCGCCCTCTCTCTCTCGCCCTCTCTCTCTCGCCCTCTCTCTCTCTCCCTCTCTCTCCCTCTCTCGCCCTCCCTCTCTCGCTCTGAGTGTTTATATAGACCATGGAGCAGCTCTTTCCAGCTCACTCTTTATTCAGCTGCAGCTCGAGGCTCATGCTGGAGTGCTGCCAACAGATTGCTCAGCATTTAAACAGAGAGAGAGAGAGAGACATATATATATATAGAGAGAGAGAGACATAGAGAGAGAGAGAGAGACATAGAGAGAGAGAGAGAGACATAGAGAGAGAGAGACATAGAGAGACAGAGAGAGAGAAAAGTAGGTTACATCCACTTGCTCTCACTTCAGGCTCCGAAACCTGAACCTGAACACAGACAGACATCCCAGCCCTCCCCAGCCGGCATGCCCGTGTGGCGGATCCTCCAGGCCGCGTGCCTGCTGGGCTCGGTGAGCGTGGCGGTGCTCCAGATCTATGAGGAGCCCTTCGAGGTGAACTACTCCGACTACTACAACGAGATCGGCGAGGGAGAGCAGCCTGAAGGTGAGTGCGCACATGGGACACTGCAATCTACTGGGACACAGAACACAAACCTACAATCTACCGTCCTGAAACCGGACCGGACCTCTGGGGCACTGCCTGGCTGTAGCCTCTAGTACAGTCAGTCTACGGTAAACTAAGTTTTACTATAAATGTTTACTGTAACCTTCTGTAAAGTAGCCTCTATCTGTAGTGTACGCTCAGTTGCCATGGATGGTAATAGAACCAGACAATAGAAGTCAGTGAGCAGATGCTGGACTGCATTAACTGACCTGTTCTAGAGAGAGATATATCTGAGGATAACGCTAAAAGTCTCATTTTATATGGAGCATGACTGCACTTTTGTGACAAAATATCCCAGTTTTGCTCTTTTTTTTTTATGAAAACGGCAGACATTTTCAGAATGAATACGTAGAAATGATCCAAAATGACATTTAATTAAAAAAGCATTAAATTACGAAATGAAGAATGTTTGTTTCATTCTCTGATAAATGTAACATTTGGAACTTTCCTTTACATGTGTGATCATTTCTTGATGAATGGGCCAAAAGAAATGCTCCCATATTATTTTTTATTCATTTCCATTATAAGCTGGGCTCAGTTCTGAAGTGCTTTAGGTCATAATATTCATAGATGTTGTGTAAAGTCACGTCTTATTGCTGCTTATTGCACTCACACACACATACACACACACACACACACACACACACATGCTTGAACAGCAGAGGGAGCATGAGTGAGACAGAGAGAGAAAGAGACAGAAACAGAGAGAGACAGACAGACAGAGAGAGACAGAGACAGAGACAGACAGAGAGAGACAGAGAGAGACAGAAAGAGAGAGAGAGAGAGACAGAGAGAGAGAGAGAGACAGACACACACACACACACACACACACACACACAGACACAGAGAGACAGAGAGAGAGAGAGAGACGCACACACACAGAGACACAGAGAGGGAGAGAGAGAGAAACAGAGTGGGAGAGAGAGGGAGAGACAGAGAGAAAGGGAGAGAGAGACAGACAGAGTGCAAGAGAGAGAGAGAGAGAGACAGAGTGAGAGAGAGAGCAAGAGATAGAGACAGAGACAGAGAGAGAGACTGACAGAGAGAGAGACAGAGGCAGACAGAGAGAGACAGACAGAGACAGAGAGAGCGACAGAGACAGACAGAGAGAGAGACAGAGACAGACAAAGAGAGAGACAGAGAAAGAGACAGAGAGAGAGAGAGAGCTTTTAACAGACTCCCAGATAGATGCTTTCACACTTTGTTTTAACAATGGTTAGAAACTTGATCAGAAAAATGTATCTCTCCGCCCATTTGAACTTTAAAATCCACAGCCATGTAAATCTCTTATAATCCAGATTTATTATTCAGTTATTAATATTAAAGCCAATTACAGATGGCTATGAATAACAGACTCTATTGCTATGCTACCAACAATAAAATTTTCAGCTGTAATCAGCTGTAACAATCATTTTTATGTTACATGTTATATTATATTATATTATATTACATTATTTTATATTATATTATATTATGTTGTGTTTTGTAACAGACTAATTTATCATAATGCTTCTGCAAAAAATACATTTCTAAATCTCTAAACAAATAAATCTCTTCAAGAGTGGTACAGAGTATATTCTTTTATGTAGTTAAGGAAAACAATGTAGCGCAAAGAAAGCTCCAATTCCATGTGCTGACCCATTTTTCCATCGTCAGTGTGGAAAAGGCAAGCCCACCAACTACAGATTTTAATGAGTTAAAGGGAACAAATTGGAAATCTCAAATGTAACGCCTGCAAGATACCATTGCTAGAACATTTACTCCCTCATTAGCAATCTCCTCCGGGATTAAAAAAAAGTTTTCTGATTCTGATTCATTTGGGGCCACAGCGTCTTCCACTGCTTTCCCTTTCCTTACACGTGTGAAACTGAACCCTTTGCTAACCCTCATTAAGAAAGTGAGTCACCGCTGGGTTGAGGAATAAATTATGATATTTAACCCCACCTGTGGCCTTTCTCTCCACCCAGTGGCCCCCACCACCGGTCTGCCCCCTCCGTGCTCGTCCCCTGAGTTCAGCAAGTGGGATAAGCTGTTCACGATGCTGGAGAACTCTCAGATGAAGGAGAACATGCTGCTGCAGTACTCGGACGACCTGATGAAGGTGGAGCTGCGCTCTCTACGGGGCGAGGTCCTGCAGTTTGTGGCAAAGTACGGCGGCTCGTGCGCGGCGGCCGTGGAGACCGCTGCTCGCAAGGCCGGGTCACAGATGGAGCTCCGGCTGCAGCAGGTCCTGGACCAGCTGAAGGAGGCGACAAGTCGACTGAAAGATGAGCGAGATCATCTGAAAGACGTACTGCAGAGCGTTCTGGAGGACCAGGTCAACCGCCTGGACAGGCTGGAGCGCAGCTGCCTGAACAGGGAAGTGGTGTTGCAGCCAGAGGCGACTGGACAAGCCAAGAGTTTCCAGACTAGGCACGCAACTCCGGCGGACAAGAGCATGCAGGACATCTCAGCAGAGCTGGAGAATCTCTGGGAGAAGATAGAGCGCAACATGAGAGCCACATCCAGCTGTGTGCTACCCGCAGGTACAGACAAGGGATTTTTTAATCTACACTCAGGCTGGGAACTAAGAGCCTAGTGACGTGTGGAAATATTGTAGTTATATGCCTACATTATATAAAGACTAGGGGGCAGTGATGCACTGATCAAAGTGGAACATTCCGTAAACTAAATTTCCTTTAAAGCCCTGGAAAACACCTCCGTGGTGGGTGATGAGAAGAAATGGCAGTGGTGATTGAAATTTGGTGGTTGCAATTTGGTTCCAATATCTTTAGCATCAGTGCTGCTTGGGGTGAGTTCTGAACATCTGGGATGTTCACCAACTGGGGTCCCACATGCTTTCAAAGACAAGATTTTGGCGAAAGTCATGTTTAGTACTCATGTCCTAGTCTCTAAGTCTCAAATCATGTTCAGTACTCGAAGCACTCAAGCTTCTCGGCTGATATCTGTGGAGTTCTTGTTCCGCATCCAGTTAGGCAGATGCAATTCCCAGCTGAGATCAGCCAGATATTATTTAATCCGTGCGTGCCCAAGGAGTCTGTGTTATCCAGAAGAGGAAATCTGGAACAAATGAGGAGCAGAAGGAGGCCTAATCATCTGCAGCCTGGATGACCACACCAAAGCGGCTGGTCTTCACGAAAAGACAGAAGTCTTGTTTCTGAACAGGCTAACGCTCTTCAGCCCTAAAGAGAGTGGACTCAGGAGGCTCACAACGAAAATATAATAGGGTCTAAAAGTATTAACAGGGGTGAATTGTGAGCAGTGATAAGTGAATGATGAAATGGAAAATAAAGAGCTTCCTGAACTGGATTCTGGAACCTCACATACTCCAATCTCCCCATTCCACACGCATATGAAACACACTAGGGCTGCAACTAATTTTTCTTATCAATGATTGACTATTATTTAACTAAATGACTCCTCTTCACTGTCATTCAAAGTTTCTCCTTTTATGATATTTTGGTAGTTAGATATAGCAGCAATGGGCAGACCAGGCTTATCTTTGATAATATTTCTATCATAAAACACAACACAGTTCGGCCACCATAAAAATATAACTGTCCAGTTGCCATTTGGTTGTATGCAGCAAATACTGGCCAATTCCAATCTTGGGCAATTCAGATTTCTTAATCCCAACTGTGCACCCCAGTTGCATGTGATTCTTTTTTGTCTATGACTGGAGATCTATTAAGTTGGTCCTATTTCACATGTCTTTCTGAAATTCAGCCAACAATGTACACACACACACACACACATGCATGTTGGACAAAGATATTTACACTGGGATTTGGCCATTTCCTCCTAAATAAATGAGGCATTAATCCTAGAGCACCAATGTGAGGATAAGGATTCCGCCCGATCTCTGGGAAGTCCCACAGAGGACACACAAGTACAACATTTGCTGCAAGAAAAGAACTATCTTTTCCCTTTTGGCTGGAAGACAGCCACAATAACCTGCTGTAAAAAAGTCATTTATTAAGATAAGCTGACATCAACCATCAGAAAAGGGAGGATTCATGTGCGATTACATCAGCTTTTGACCTTTTAAAAGAGTTGATTGCTGCGCTTGGGATTGTTTGTCAAGCACATTTAAAAATAAGTCATTCATTACTGAGTAGTTTACTGACAAGGCAGCACAAAGAATAGTCTGAATTGGCCCAAACATCACATCTCTGTGTTTTGGATGAGCAATGTGCTCGTCTATTAGCACAGATGATCTCATCTCTCAGTTCAAAGAGATCCCACCTCACAGTGTGTGGCAAAGGTGCAAAACACAGTATTGTCCAATACATTCAGGGATTAATCCTGACCACATCTGTTGTAGCGTGGTGGGTCTGCTGGGAATCAAACCTCGGTCTGTTGCGTGAAGGGCAGCAGTCTGTGGTACACTTTGTACCACCTTGATACATCGACAGCTACCAATGAAGACATCCAGTACAAGCTTGTTTATGACTAGTTTATGAAAGTGAAACTGGATCTCATCTGACCATTCTAGAGACATTTTATTGAACATCTAGATAGGACCTGGACATGAAACACCTGTTAATGAGAGGTGTAAAGAAACTCTCAGTGGTTTTCCTGCTGAAACTCACATATAAGGTGTGTTAGAGCAGTGAAAACCTGAACATGTGCAGGGCAGGAGAACTCCCTGTCCAAGATTACTGTACTTCAGGCTTTCTCCTAGCAGTAAAGCACAGTGACAGCCTGTTATACCACAACTACACAGCAATAAGCCATTTTTAATAAATGGAGCCCAGGACTTTGTTTAAAGTTTTAGGTGGACTTTGGTGCCCTAAGAGAGATGTTATTGATGTCATTTAGATAAAATAAGAATGCTCACCTTTCCAAACACATGACGTGTATTTCCTACTTGTTGTTTTTATCAATACGTTTACATTCATATATGATGAACTTAACATCACATAACCTTTTTCATGCCTTTTTTATTTTGTTTTATAAGCGGTGAGAGGTTTGTTCTGAAATATTTCATAAATGGTTAAACTACAACATGACCTGGACATGAGAGGTGTAAAGAAACTCTCCATGTCAGAAACCTCATAAGCAACTCTTACTTTGGAATTGGACCATGATCTGATTTGTGATTTGACCTGATGATTTGATTTTTGGGCAGTGATTTGAAAACTAACTCTACATTTCTCTCCACATCTAGGCTGTGAGATGGCTCTCGTCTTCCCTATGCGCTCTCAGATGACCCATGCTGAGATCACCCCTGAGCGGTCCATGCAGACCCATGCCTTCACCGTCTGCCTATGGGTCAAACCCACACAACTGCTCAAAAAGATTGTGCTCTTTTCTTATGGTACCACCAGCAACCCGCTAGAGGTGCAGCTCCTACTGATTGGTCAGAACGCTCTCTTCACCATTGGAGGGGAAGCCCACCTGGTGGAGGCCCGCGAGGCGGTGGGCGAGGGCTACTGGAATCACCTCTGTGGAGCCTGGAGCTCAGAGGAGGGCCTTGCCACCCTGTGGGTACATGGTCAGAAAGCTGCAAGTTCTCCTGGCGTTGCCGAGGGGCACCAGCTGCCACACGGAGGGCACATAATCCTGGGTCAAGAATATTCTGCTGATGGCCTGGCCAAGAGATTTGGTTTCCAAAACATGTTCGACGCAAACATGGCCTTCACTGGGAAGATGACAGGGGTTAATGTTTGGGACCGTGTTCTGGGGGAAGACGAGATTTCCCGGCAGGGGCAGCTGGATGGGAGAGGATGTCTAAACCGAGGCAACTTGGTAGGATGGGGCGTGTCTCAGATTGTTGTGAAAGGGGGTGTTGAATTGATCTACTAATTGACTGCTGCTAAGTCCTGTCTTCCAGATGTTCCCAATCCCAATCTTGTAGTAACCCTTCCTTGCATATTTTAGTGGTTTTCCTGATGAAACTCACACATGATATGTGTTAGAGCACTGAAAATCTGAAAATGTGCAGGGCAGGAGAACTCCCTGTCCAAGATGACCATACTTCAAGCTTTCTTAGCAGTAAAGCACACCGACAGCCTGCTATACCACAACTACACAGCAATAAGACATTTTTAATAAATGAAGCCCACTTCCTTTGAGGAATTCTACAGCTTTAATAATGCTGATGAAACCGCAAGTACCAAAGAGCAAACAGGGAAAGAGAGGATGGTACAAAACATCTTTGTTTTAAGTTTTAGGTGGACTTTGGTGCCCTAAGAGAGATGATACTGATGTCATTTAGATAAAATAAGAACCCTCACCTTTCAAACCACATGGCATGTATTTCCGACTTGTTGTATTTATCAAAATGTTTAGATTCAGATATGACGAACTTAACATCACATAACCTTTATTCGTCCTTTCGTGTTGATTTTCTTTTGTTTTATCAGTGGTGAGTGGTTTGTTCTGAAATACTTTGCAAATGATTACACTATTAAGCAACTTTGATCCTGTTTGTGCTCATTTTAACAAAGAACTTTGCTACATTTTGATAATGGAATTGTGTAAAATGTTTACAGGGTCCCTGGGGACTTGTTTCTGCTAATGTGATGAAATGTACCATACTGTAAATTGTTTTTTTGGGGTATTTTTATGCTACAAAGTTGAAATGAACATATATTGTATTGTATATAGTTCTTTGCTGTCTATTATGGAAGGTCTGAAAAGGTGAAGTTTAATAAAGAAAGCTGTTCTATATAGTATACCTGGAATCTGCAGAGTATTTTTAAGCAAATTATGACATTCTGTTGCTCATATATCTTACAAATTACAAATCCCCAATACGCATCCCTTAAAATAAAGCATCTCCCTACCAGTCAGTAACATCACAAGCTTGGCAGTAGTAAAGTTATTTGGTATTAAAAGATATTTCAAATTATAAATAGTCCCACTACTGAATTTGCCCTTTCTCGTTTAAGAGCATAGCTCTGCCACAGCAAATAAGATCGCATAGTTTATTTACCTGATCCAGGATCAGCACCTTTACGGGCCCTGGATTGGTCGGTAAGCCCAAATGGATGCTGAGAAGCAGACCGCATTCTTAAAAGGGCCATAACTCAAAAAGGGTTTTCTCAAAGAGACTTTAGGGAGCCATGCTGGGGCACCGGAGGTTTCAACATATTCCTTCATTCCCTTTTACCCGCAGCACTGCGGCACACTCAGGGGGTCCTGCTGTCCTAATGCACTCCAGACATCCACTAACAGACACACACTCCCTGCAACATAACTTAAGATAAGGACAGCCACAGGCCGTCATGGGGTTTGCTGTAGGCTGAGATACATGAAGAACACAGAAACCTTTGAACTAAAGACATGTAGATATATCTTTGCACTGAGTTCGGTGGGGGAAATTACCATGACCATCAAACCTCTGCAAACAGACCCCTAAATCAATCCTTAAATTGAATTAAAGCGATCCTCGTTTGAAAAAAGCCCTACCTGTACCCCACATGACCTAATCTGAACCCCATTACCTCAGTATGGAGAAAGCAGAGGTTACCAGTTCCCTGTGTGACTGAGGGAAGCTGGGTCTGGATGGTGTTAATGAGAGAAAGAGGGTGGAACTGATACATACACGTCCCAGTAGGGTTTCGGAACGCCGGGGCGAAATATACGCCATTACGTCTGAATAATACAGTTAGCCAGGGGGGCTGCAGACCCTCAATGATAATGTAAGGCACATGCAGAGTCCACTAAAACCTCAATGCTCTAATGCAGGGGTGTCAAACTCATTTACACAACGGGCCGAACTTTACCACACAGACAAAGTCGCGGGCCAGACAGGATTAACATTTATTGAACAGTCTAGTACTGACATAATATGGTTGGTTAGGAGTGCCAATATTAAATATATAAATATGTCAATAATTAAATAATTATATGTGTCATTAATTGTTTAAAATGGGAAATATAACGCTAAATACTTAAATGTGTCATTAAATATTTATATTTTGCACATTTAATTAACAATGTTTTTATTTACCATTTTAAATATTTAAAGACACATTTAAGTAATTATTTCATTTTGGAAACATTCGGCACATCATGAACTAATTTTATCTGTCAGTCTGGCCCATCAAAGTTAGTGGGCCGAGCAAACGCTGGTCTGCCGTGATTTGTTCAGACGTTTGTTTTGGTCTGAAGCTGTGTCCTTTCCAATATGGCGCTAGCAGTCATGGATGAAGCGGACTTGATAAGAGATATTTTAGAAGTTGCAAACAATAAAGAAGCAGGTGATGCTGACCCTGAATATGTGGTGTGTAAAGCGGAGGAATTTCTTGAGGCAGTCCAAGTTATTTCGGTTCTTTTAGAAGAAGATTTTGACCCTCGAGTGTTTCGAGTGTTTGAGGAAGTACTTAGGCACTTCTACGACTCTGAAGTTTAGCTCCTTATTCGCAGCTTCCTATCCGTCTGGCTTCTTTTTCGGCGGCGTGTGAATCCGAGACTGGAGTTTAGCTCTTTGTTCACAGCATCACTTTGAGGAGTGTTCACGAGAGCGAAAGCTGCGTAGTAAACAATCCTCACGTCTTGTAAATGTAATAAAACTTTTTAACAATGAAGTACTGCGTGTGGTGGTCTATGTTTCTTTGTTTAACTAATTCTTATAAAATGTTGCTTAAGACTGACCACATTTATGAAATGCATAATTCCCAGCACACAGCAGGTATTCCACTGCATCGCGCAGATTCATTCGAATAAGAAGCCAGGAATCCCAGATCATTTTGGAGGTTTAAACCACTTTGTGCCAGGCAAATATCAACTTCCCACCACACAGCAGACATCCCACTATGAGGAAAAAGTGGAAATGTTCTGCCCTAAACTGATTTAATAATATAAGCCATGATCACCCATGCTCTGTTGTGACGATTGCCACAAAAAGGTAAAACTGTGCGAGTATGTCCCGTTTTAAGGTTGAATTCGGGCTGAGAAGATACCAGGACGTCTGTACCACAAAAAAAGAAGGGGCCAGTGTTTTTTGTTCCTTGGATTTATTCTTGGACTTCTGACTGCACTGGTGAGCTTGATCCGGGGGACTTTTTCTCATGTTTCTTTTTTGCAATGCATTGCACTGGACTTGGGAGATGTTTTTTCATGTGGGATTTTTTATCTCGATGATTGGGACATCTAATTGGGACCGTGAGTGACTTTGGGGAAAGGGTGTGGGATATTTGGTAGGAGCTGAAAAAAAAGAGTTTGGGAGAAGGGGCTGGAGAGTTTACATGTTGGTACATATATATATATATACATATACATATATGTAAAAATTGTAGCCTTCTCTTTGATAAAAGTCAGAGGGAGTCGTTACACTGTCTGTTCAATGAAAACTCGGGAGGAAACTGAACTGCTTTCCAATTGGTCCGTTTGAGTAGGGGGCGTGTCCCTCAGTGCCTCCTCCACTACACAGCACCGTGCTGCTGCTCACACAGTTCACTTCGCCACGTATTTTGCAGCACGTTTTGAACGCATTAATCGCATTCTTTAATTAAAACAGCGCATAGGTTTCATTTCTATTTTATTTTCTGGTTGGTGACACCAAAAGCAATGTATAAGTGGCTTTTTAAAAAGCAGACTTGTGCAGTTTCTCTATGATGAGGCACATCTCCGCGCTCCGTACCGGCTCCTGTAAACAGCTGGAACCAGTGAAAACCCAAAATGGAATAAGAGCGCTCGTTTTCCATTTGGGATTTAAGTGCAAAATGGGAAATCGGAAAACGGCTGGCGGGCCACATAAAATGACGTGGCGGGCCGGATTTGGCCCGCGGTCCTTGAGTTTGACACATGTGCTCTAATGGGTAAGGCACATACACAACTGTATATTCTGCGAGGTGTCACTCTCCATGTAGAAATAAGGCATTGGAGTTTTTTCACATGTATGAGCTGTGGGTGTCCTGACTAACTGCTGCAAACTGGGCTTCTAAGAGTAAAGTGGCCATTTTTATCACACATGAACACAGCACTGCACACAGAGTGAACAGTGTAAAAATCTTCCTCTGCATTTAACCCATTTAACACATTTAACACATTTAACCCATTCAACCCATTTAACACTTTTAACCCATTTTAACTCATTTAACTCATGTAACCCATGTAACCCATTCACCAAGTGAAGCAGTGCGCAGCCAGGAACACAGCACCCAGGGAGCAGTGTGTGGGGACGGTACCTTACTCAAGTGGTGCCACTGGCAGTCCTGGGATTCAAACCAGGGCCTCTAAAAGCTACATCACAGCAAGTTATTACATGAAATGGTAACACATTGCTGGATTCCAGAGACATTTTATGATAGTTTGCAGAGAGAAAGAGATGGAGTAGAAGTCTCTCTTCCATACTCAGAGCAGCTTTATAGCCTTTCTCCGCTCGGCTGCACCAAACAGTGCCTCACACACAGACCTGACAGAGACCAGGAGTGGAGTGAGGGTCCAAATGCCAGAACTTCAACTCGGGCTGCTTTTTCACAACTCAGCCTTCAGGTTCACGAAAGGGCAGCTGTTGATCGGAGGTCACAATCACAGTTTCACAACTGGACATTGTCTAAGCAGCTGCTGGCTGTGGGTCAGGAAGGCCAGATTGGTAGAAGTACTGTATTTATGATGCTGATCCCATAGAACAACACAGCCTGGAGCCCAACACTGGTTTCCTATGTATCTTTCCATGGGCAAACTAATCAAATGCATGCCCTAATTCTTAAATGAAGGAATTAACCTCTTGGGGCTTAGCGGTCACATGCATGGACAGCAGGTTTTAGCTCGTATGTCCACAATCGTGTTCACTGCTTAATTGGGGGTGTTATGGACACTTATGTCGGTACTTAGACTTCCATCTGGTGGTGTCAGAAGAGTCTAACACACTATGGTCAAAATTCAGTATGGCGGCGAACACAAGGGAAGATTCAAGTGGCAGCTCCATACACAAACATACAACAGCCAAGAAGTTCTGTCATATTTTATGGCTTATTCTGATTCAGATATTTATAAAAGCAATGTACGTATGTCATGACATGCAAATTTGAAAAAAAAGTTTAAAAATAACAACTTAGTATGTCACTTAACATGAAGTACACGTAAGTGTACTTATGGACTGACGCTCTGAACGTGAAAGTACATATAAATGTACTTATGGACTGAAGCTCCTCGAAACATCTAATATGCTAGCAAACATGCACACATGTAAAATCTCTGGTGCAGCTAAAAAGCTGCACATTGTCCCAATGACATAAATAACAATTAACCACATGGTAGTTTTAACTGTCCAAAAGGGGCAAAAATTCAATGTTTCCATGTTTTTACTCTGATATTCAAAACATGTTCAAAAATATGTGTGTATGTGTTCATGTATGTGTTAATACATGCAGGAGCAGTCAGGAAAAAAAACTGCTGTGTTCAAGGTGGAAATAAAGAGTTTTTTTACTCTAATACACATGTGACTTTATTGTGTTTTATGGAAATTTGGAACAAGAATCCACATATGTGAACATCATTTTTCTCTAAAAGTATATCATATTGTCAGGTCTGGGGTTTGGCAGTGGGTGGCTGCTAGAGGTTACCCTTATTTCAGTTTATTCATGGAGTTGGGTTTGTACTTTTATTTTGAAAGGTTTGTTTTGAAGAGTAATTTAGGTTCAGGTGTTTTGGATTTTAGTTAAATGGAAGATTTGGTTTACTGGTGGCTGGGTTTTGTGTTTCTGTTTAAATAGGGGTGCATTTCACTTATATGTTGTGGGTTCTCCAAAACATTAGGCTGGTTGTGGGAGTTCTTAAGTTTTGTTTCAAGGAAACGTATCGGCCCTTGTGCCAGGTTTTTGTTAAAGTGTTCTGTGTTGAATAAAAACCAAGAAAGATGGAAATCTGTCTGTGTGCCTCCTGCTTTGGGACAGCGCAGCCAGGCGTGACACATATCGAAAGATGGTGCTTAGGTTTTAATTCTAATTAGGTTCCAATAAGCCCAAAGAGCAAAATAGAAATAAAAATGCGGGTAAAAAAACAGCTTGGGCCTTAGGAGGTTAAAATTTATGGGAGGGACATGGAAATATTAAAGGAATTACTCAGCAATCCATTTTATTTTAAGGTTTTCCACTTAACCCAGACCAGCCAAGATATATCTGAAGTCTAAATTTAGCTTCTTTCATTTACAACTGGAGTTATATTGTTAATAGATGAGGTGAAGGTAAAGTGGCATTGGGTAGATGCCCTTATCCAGATAAACTTACACAGTCATTACAGAGAGAGTCTTACAGTCATTAGTTACAGGGACAGTCTTACAACCATCACACAAATCGTTCAATATCGCAAAACATCTCTCAACCTGCTCAAATCTTATCCATCTTATTATTAAGGTGTAGACTCATCAGTGTGGATTAGGACACAGTATGACTTACTGAATAAACCAGCCTTTAGAAACAGCACTCATGCCCCCAAGGTGATTTGTGAAAACAGACCCTATTGTCTAAAAATGCTGCTCAGTACTGCAATGTAAAGTTTTGTTAATTTTTACACCTCAAAGTAAATCATACCGTGTCCTAAACTAAAACCACTTGCCTGATTCACCTTAATTAAGAGCTGGATACAGGCTGAGGGAAATTTTAGGGGCTGAATTTACAAAAATGATTTCAGTGACTATTATCTCGTAGTATGTGTTAGCTTTTGGCCAAGCATGGGTTAGGTGGAAAACTACATAAATGTGATGTTTTGTTGAACTATTCTATTACTATGAATTATAAAAGAATACAATAAAATGATTATTGTATAATACACTTATATGTAAATATACTGCCCCTATTGGCACTTATAGAGACTGCACTCTCTTTACATTGGAAAACACCTATTATTGACAATTTTGCCCTCAAAAGGGACTTCAGCATCTTTAGAGATGACCATAAAGAAAAGAAAAAGACCCACATCATTACATGAACTGCAGGAATCAAAGCCCCAATCAACAAACAGTCATTCAAACTACTCCGGTCATGTGAACAGAACAAACCAATTATATTAACATGTGTCCTTGAAATATATGGTCTGAATCAATTCATACAGCAATGTTATTATAACTAAATCAAATCTGAATCAAAGACAATATTATGTCAGCTAAACCTCATGCTGGGCCTGCAGTAGAAGAACAAAATACAAGGCTACGGTCACGGAAAGTATTTTTGTTGTGGGGGACTGTCTATGCTCCCCCCCACCCCCAGTTTCCAGACTGTTTTATGCAGTTTTACTAAAATGTTGTGCTAGGATGGGTGGGAGGGGATCAGGTCCCCAACAGTTATAGTTTTGAGAAGCCCAGTGACCCTCTTGTAGTCTCTAACAAATAAATGTATACTCTTTCCCTTCATCCCAAATGCTGTCGACATGTAATGTCCAGACATGTCCATTTTTATAGCTAACAGTGTGTCATACAGTGTCAAACAACCACATAAACAAGTCTATCTAACCACATATACAAGTCTATCACACCTTAATCATCACACAGTCACCTCAAAGCATGTTGGTACGCCATAGACTTGACATACCAACATGATTTGAGGCGACTGTGTGATGATTAAGGTGTGACTGGTTGGCTATAAGCCTCACAGGACTGTTACAAAACTGCGGACCCCAAACATGTCTTGGCTGCTCAGCTGCTTTGAGGTAATTAGGCCAGGTTTGAATTTTAGCCAGACCATCACTTTAACAATGAACAGTTTATAGGCCATCCTCACACATATGTGTTGGCAAAGGACAGCCTGAATGGCTTCCACACACCCAGAGCAGAGAAGTTAGTACTTGCTGTCTTTGGTGCTGCCTCATTTGTTAAACAAACAAATGTCTGGGGTCCTCGGTGCTGTTTCTCACATGGGGGTGGAAACAGGAAAGCAGTGGGGGGGTAGATTAAGCTCTAACAGCAGCTCTCATTAGCCTGGTTTGCGAAAGCAGCTTGGACTTGGTTTTGCAGTGCCAAGTAACCACACACTCCCTTCATCAGAAGAGCCCTGTGGGCACACTGTCCGTCATCCAAACCCGCTAAACAACGGCCCCTAATGAGCTGCACTAAAAAGACTCTGGATGGAGCTTTCTCTAGTGTGTACTTAGGGACACATAATCGCCTTCACTACTATACATTTCTTACAAGTGGAGCAACAGTTGGCTTAAAGTCTTCGTAAAGCTCTTGCTTCACGAGCCAACAGCCTTTTTCATTAAATAAATAAATACATTTTAAACATTATAGTATCTTTCATATAATCAGTCCTAACAGCATATGACTTCAGCTATGACAAAAATGGCTTATAACGCAACAGCTTAGAGAATCAGGAATGCACAGTCCAAAAAAATGAAAAGTATAACTCCTCCCCCTGTCACACACACACCCATTAGAGTCTATGACTCCTCCCCCTGTCACACACACACCCATCAGACTCTATAACTCCTCCCCCTGTCACACACACACCCATCAGACTTTATAACTCCTCCCCCGTCACACACACACCCATCAGACTCTATAACTCCTCCCCCTGTCACACACACACACCCATCAGACTCTATAACTCCTCCCCCTGTCACACACCCACCCATCAGACTCTATAACTCCTCCCCCTGTGATTTTATGGACAGTTTTATTTTGTCTTTATACTGTATTGTATATTGTTCTGGTCTCTGTGTCTCTGTGCAGATGTCACATAAGCATTATCCTCTGGGAGAATATCCTCACTAAAATTTTCTGATTCTGATTCTTGCCTTGGTTCCATGACCCCCTACCAGGTTCTCTGATCTTTGGGCGTGTGATGGTGGACCCAGCGCTGAACCTCGGCTCCTCCTTCCTGTGTCGGGTTCAGAAGGTGTTCCTGTGTGCAGGGGCGGATGGATACGTGCCTAAATATCGACCGGAGCACGGAGAGCTGGGCTGTCTGGCTGACTCCGCCGCCCTCATCCACAGATTCAAAATATTGGTAAAATAAAGAGAAAACTCCTCAGCTGGACCTGCAGTGTGTCCCAGTGTACTGGTCAAAACACATTTCACTGGATAGTAAACAGTCTCACTATTAACTTTTATACACATAAACATAAACAAGATCTTATTACCATCTTCTTGGTTCTTTCTGAAGCAGCTGTTTCCAAATGGTGCCAAAAAAAATTAACAATGGGAAAAAATGGTTAAATCAAGGCTTTCATGTTACATAACCCCAGATTCAGAATCAGATATTCTCCGTCCTGTTCTCCCACTTCTTAGGGTGTTTTCACACATGCCTCCTTTAGTTCGGTTGAATCGCACTAAAGTTCGTTTTCCTAGTTGGTGCGGTTTGTTTGGGCAGGTGTGAATGTAACAATCGCACCCGAGTGCGCACCAAAAGTGGACCAAAAAAGCGTACCGAGACCACCCTGAAGAGGTGGTCCTCCCTGAAGAGGTGGTCCTCTCTGAAGAGGTGGTCCTCCCTGAAGAGGTGGTTCTCCCTGAAGAGGTGGTTCTCCCTGAAGAGGTGGTCCTCCCTGAAGAGGTGGTCCTCCCTGAAGAGGTGGTCCTCCCTGAAGAGGTGCTCCTGCTTGAAGAGGTGGTCCTCCCTGAAGAAGTGGTCCTCCCTGAAG
>JBBPCY010000019.1:19860932-19873349 GCA_037974405.1 Brachyalestes nurse
GGTTTAGTGTGTCGTTACAGCCCTTATTTATATTTATATATATATATATATATATAAAATGTATGGTAGCTCTTTTCTCCACTCTTATTTTGTATCTTTTTCTGTACATGTCTCTCATTCTGCCCTATGATTACATCACAGTAATATATTGCAGGTCATAAACTGCTTGATAAAGCCTTGTATTGTGCACAGTGCAGACTGACCCAGAAAAGGCTTTCATATCTGTATGAGCTGGAAATTGTTCATAACATCATGTGCTTCCGTTTTCTGTAGTGAATGTAAACATGTTTATGGACATTCTTCTGGAATCGTGGTTCTGTTTCGAGATGTTCACTCTTCTAACATTATATAAATAAGGAGCTCTAATCAAACGTCGAGCAGCTCGAGAAAACCTCAGTATGACTAACCCACTAACGGCTAACAGCTAAAGGTTTATCAATTTTCACACTGAGGCGACTGTGTATTCTCTTGATATTGATATGAATGCAGGATATTTACTGAAATATTTCATATTCTTCAAGATTTGTAGCAACACATTTATTAATATATATGAGAAATATGTACCAGCATCATTTCTTCATCAAAAACACCACTAATAAAACAAAGAAATACATAAATCCTTAACATGATTTCTCTCTTGGCAAACCTAAACCCTAAACATCCTCTTGATTTTACAGAACTCCTGATCAATGCTTTGAAGTGTTGGTTTGCCAAAAAGTCGTATTGACTATTTTCCGTCCACCCCAGATATAGTCGATCAACCAAAATGTATTTGGTGTCCAAAATTTGCTAATGCTCCACTTGTTAACATGATGCTAACTGCAGGTCTAAATCATCACACACTCGCCATTTGGAGGTGTTCTGTAATCTGTAATAGACTCACTTATGTGGTTTCTGATACTTTCTGACTCACTGTTGTCTTTAAATATGGACAAAATTATGCCTACTTTATTTAGCGCAAAAATAAAGCAAACTTCATACACCAGCCATGTTCCATGTTTTGGTTGATCATAAGGTTGCACGATATGGACTGAATGTCTGTATTGCTGTTTCACTGCTGTATATTGCAATTACAACACAATATTAAAGGGACCATATTTTTTCTGTAATTTTAAACCCTTGTGTCCAAATAAAATCCCTCACCCCTTCCATACAGAACATACATGGAAGACCATACCAGTGTGCAAATGTCCTTATTCAGCCTATAGCGGTTTGCATTTGTCCCTTTTGAATAAATTCGAATAAGCAAACAGGGCAGCCAATGCAAAAAGTGATCACTTTACTATAATTCTTAAAGGCTCAGTAACAGCAGCAGCCTGTTTAGGTCTAAGGGATAAACAGAGATTGGAAAGTGGTCATTTAGGAATTCTGGATTAGTGTTCATACACAAACCCACACAAATGTCACTTGGAAAAAAAATTAAAGTAGGAAAATGTAGAATAAGAGCCCTTTAAAAATAAGTTGAGCAATCAGTTGCTCTGAATAAACCTTAATTTTTTTATAATGGTTTTGTAATGTTTTTTATAATTTTTTTATAATTTTTTCAGCAACAGAAGTATTTCGACTCTGGTGACTACAACATGGCGAAGGCAAAGATCAAGAACAAGCAGCTGCCGGCGGCGCAGACGGAGAAGACGGAGATAACAGGGGATCACATCCCAACACCTCAGGACCTGCCCCAGAGGAAACCCTCCCTGGTGGCCAGCAAATTGGCCGGCTGACCAACGCCCTGTCCACCAGCGTCCGGCTCTCCGCAATGCAACATGCTGCTCTCTCTCTCTTTTTCACTCTCTCTCTCTTTCTCTCTTTCTCTTTCTCATTGTCACTCATGTTTAACACTCCATGCACTCTCAAAACAGATGTGTTAAAGACAGACGCCTACAACGATACTAACACATTTCTCACTAACTGAAGCCTTTGTGAGGCTACATAACACCTACATAAGCCTTTTATGACAACTGGCATTAACATACAAAACATTAATGGCCTGGTCCAACAAGCATTAGTAAGTATGAAGTGTTGTGACAACAAGTGCTTGTTGGAGTAAGCTCTTATAATGTCTGTGGGTTTATGTTTGTTGCCATGAGAGACCAGTGTAGGCATCATATAGCCTTATGGAAGCTGCTCTATTGAAAAAAAAATGCCAACCACTTCTGTCAAAACATACAGTAAAAACTAATAGTCTCTTTAATACTGCGTGTTATTTTCACGTCCGATTAAGAACAACACGTTTTGTGTTGCTTTTTAACACCCAATGCGTTTTATCTTTTTTAACACAGGTAGTGTGTTTTGATTATATAACACCTCTGGTGTTTTATCTCCTTTGGAAATCTGTCAATGTCTCCAGATTTCTAACACAGAATGTGTTCATATAGTTTAAATACGTATACACACACAAACACACACTACAGGCCAGACATTTGGGCCCATCCTTGGATTTAAAAAAAAAAAAGAATATGCTGATTTTTTTTCCTCATTTTATTACAAGAAAATATTAGAAATTCTTAAAACACATGTAAGTGACTGGTTTTTGATATTTGATGGTCGTTAGTAACATTATTTAGCCACAAAGACTAAACTATTGGATTTGACAAAACATATCAGGTGTGTCTTAAGTGCCCTGACATTTACTTTGTGTTGATCATGAAAAAGAAAACTATCACTCAGTTCTTCAACATCACACAATTCCTCCTGGTTTATGTTTCATTGGATAAAATTTCAGTCATCATCGGGATGTGGTGAATCTTTGCTGCAGTGATGACGGGTCGGGGTGTTATTTTGATGAAACGCGTACATAATCTTTCATTAAACTGCACTTACAGTGCATGTTCAAAACCAGACCGTTTTAAATATTTCTCATGTTGTAATAAAATTTTGAAAGAGCAGCATATCGTTTATTTTCTACAAATTCTGAGAGCGGCCTGTAGTGATTGTAAACACACACCTGTATATGCTTGTGTTTATGCTTAAATACTGATTACACACATTGACTGTGTTAACACATTGGTTTTGAGAGTGTCTGATTTTTTTCCTTAGTCTTCTGTTAATCCTTATTCATGTTCACTTTACCTCCATCTACAAAATACACTGAAGAGAAAAGTCTACAGGTAGTCGTGCAGGACGAGGCATGGGGTGTTTACGCTCAATGGTTAGGGGGGTGGGGGGGTTATAAGAGTCTTTATAAAGATTTCTATGTGCAGTAGGCGTTGTAGATGAACGTGTACATATTTGCTTGTGTCGAGAGTTAAAGCAGTGGGATTTCCAAAAAAAAAAAAAAAAAAACATTTACATTTTAGTAACCTTTTGTTTTCATTTCACCATTCCCAAAGCTTAGACATGGCTTGAATGATGGAGCGCGACCTCCGATGATGTACTTGAGCTGCGCCGACTCCACATCATGAGTTTTGTCCGTTTTTGTTTGTCAACATTTCAGCTTTAAAGACCACACTGCTGTCGCAAGTCCAGTTGAGAAGCGTCTGGCACAGTTTCTGCAAGGCTGCTTTCCCAATAACGGTGGGCAATCTGGCAAAACAGAACATCAGGAAATGCCAATATGCATCATGTTTCCTTTTTCTGAGGGTTGAGGAAAAGAATGAACAGAATTAATACAATAATGCCGCCGTCCAATCACTTGTGTCCATCCAGTTTCTAAACATTTATATTTACAGGCTTCTCTATAATTGGTCAATTTTTTTTTATGATTCATGTAGGTGTTCCATGAGCACTGACGTCACCCATGACACACTCAGAAAAGCATAATGTGGCATAAAAGATCCAGATAACAATGACTCATAACAGCATCGCCCACCACTAACACCAAATAACATGAGCTTTACTGTGCGATTTGGAACACAGCCACAGCTGGAGCTGGAGCAGTAGTAGGAAGGGTTGTAGTTCTTACCCAGGTCCTCTAGTCAGATTTGAAGCACTACACACTAAACCGTCTGGGCCAGGATGCGCATGGGCATCTACCGCAGTCACTTTTGTGCCATTTGATTTGTAAATAAAATAGTTTTGCAAACCTGTGCATTCTCACCTTGTCCTTTTTTTCATAAGATAAGAAAGAATGATATATTCTGAGGAAATTCTTTTGACTGTAGCATCAAGAAGCATAAAAGAGACAATAACAACGCAACAAGAACATTACTGTTACAAAACAGTGTAACACTGCTGTGTTTAAGATTTAGTGTGCTGTACAACGAGATCAGTAGTAAAATGGCCATGAAAGTGGCAGTGCAATAAAAATAATGAATGTAATGAAAGAGCATCAGGTGATGAGGGGAAGGGATTAACATTCAGACAATTCACAGAAACAAGTATTTTGCACAGATCCTATTTCCTATGTGTAATCCTGTCCGAGTCATGTGTGTTTTATTCTTGTAATGCGGACGGATTGGAGTACTTGCGTGAAATGATAATAAATAAGCTGTGTATGATCTATGCTATTATAAAAATGATTCAAGCTGGTGTTAAATGAAAGTGATTTAAATCCAGTTAAATATTCAAAAACTATAGAATGACAATCATTAAATGTGCCTCAGAACATAGACATACATGTCTATGCCTCAGAAACTTTTGGCGCCTCCCTGTGGCGAGTCCTGTGAATTGTACGAGATTGTACTGATTTCGTTTTTTAAAAAATAATTTCATTTTACTTCTTATTTGTAAAGCAATTTGTTTTGCTCAGGGATAAATAATGCTACCATAATTGTATGAACTATTACATATGACAAGCCTTCAGATCCCTGAATTATTTATAAATACAGCTATAATGCTTCCTTTATTTGTTTGAAAATTATTTTTCATGTGATCTATTTTTACAATTTATTTTTAATTTATATTATAATAAAAAATCTATTGAAGCAATAAGACTTTCTACAGAAAGAGAGAGTGATGTCATATATATATGGTCAAAGCTATTTTTTAAAAACAAATTAAATCCAACAGCTGCTATGTACTCTGTAAAAACGTTTGCGATGACAGGACCAATTTTGTACAGAAATTGTACATATATGAAAAAATAGTTTTAGTTTCATACATGCTAAAGTTAACAAGTATTGGAAACTAAGAAGTCACCAGTTAGTGTGGCAGAATTTGAGTATGGCTAATCAGTGGCTATTAACTTTCATTCATTGTTAGCAACATTAGCATTATTAACTGAAATATTCCTTTAACCCACACCGATTGTGAAGAATGTTGACTTTTCACTTTATGCAAGGTTGTGCTCCGACAGAGACATATTTTAGCTGCAGAAGAACACAGGACAGCCACATAAGGCCAGGATGTTCGGTTCCGCAGGTGCTGCAGGTTCTTGGTTTTGGGGTCCAACTTCTGCTTCAGATCCTTAAAAACAGAAAAAGATCCAATCCTTTCTCCACCATCTTCATTCAAACGTCTCAGGAAGAAACAACGTGTTAATTTCGACCAATTAATCACATACAAAATAACGCCTAAAAAAATTAAGGCTGATGATTCGCACCACGTGACTTTAACCAGGTCCGAAACATTCTACCCATCAAAACGTGCTACCGTGCCCTTCTGCGCATGTGCTAGTATCTAGCGTTACGGAAGCTGGTTTATATGCACTATCTTGCGTTGGACACTGATTTATCTGTGTTATCTTGCGTTGAACACTGGTTTATCTGTACTATCTTGCGTTGGACACTGGTTTACGGTGATTAATACCTTAAAAGCTCTTATAATTGTTACTTTCGACTTGTACTTGTTTTCTCCTAACTTACACGTTGTCTTTAGAGCACAGTTCAAGGGCATATGAGTGTTTGTCGCTACTCAGGGGTCTTGTGTCTTTGCAGTCATTACATAATAATCAGTGTTCTGATTCTAAAATGTCTTTTCTCTGCAGTTTGCAGAATGCTATCTGAAGCTGGGAAACACCAGACTGCGTTAAAGTTCATTTGGTATTCGCTTAAGTTGGTTTGATTTTCGCAAAGACTGCGTTAGGCACCGTCCCAAAACCACTACAAGCTACGCAAAAGGCTGCTAAAATCATCAATTAAATCTATTAATCTCTTCAACAATGTGACTTTGTGGTGTCAGACCAAATCTAATACCTTCAGACGAATATTCCTCACAAACGAAATGGCATGTTTTTGGAAATATTACATTTGTTTATTTTTGACAATTTTTTACTACCAAATTGAACAATAAAATTATTAATCTCTTCAACCATGTGACATGATGATGCAAAACTACCTCTCATACATACATCATGATGATGCTGATAAATCTCTTCCACCATGTCACCATATGGTGTCAAACAAATTCTAATATATACACACTAATATTCTTCAGATACCTGTTTTTGGAAAGATTGTCTTTTTTTTTCACAACCGAGTTGATCAATAAAATATATTAATCTATTCAACTATTTCACCTTATGCTGTCCACTTAATATTCCTCAGATATCACAAGGCCTGTTTTGGAATGATTGTCTTTGTTTATTTTTGGTATTTGTTTTCCTCCCACAGTCCAAAGACATGCAGGTTAGGTAATACGGCACTAGATGTGCATCAGGCAGTGAGTATGGGTTCCCCGTGTGACACAGCAGTTGTTCCTACCTTGTACCCAAAGGTTGCTTGGACAGGCTTCAGGACGCCTGAAATGAATAAGAAAGTGTAGAAAATTGATGGATGGATGGATATTTGCATGTCATATGAGTGAGATGTGGAGAGAGAATTAACATTTATAATTTGAAATAGTCAGGTGTTTGAAATGTGAGCAGCTGGTCCTGCACATGCAAACCACACTTTTACCTGGCAGTAGAAGTGAGTGAATGAACTAAGTGGTTTGGGTCAGGAATTCTGGGTGGGAATCCATTTTAGTTTATCAGCATTTTTTAAATGGTGCCCTGTTCATATTGTGACATGGTGTGACCTTTTCTAAAACGTATTCTCTCACTGCTTTAGGTCATGGAATGCTACATTCCAGCCATTTTATATGAGCATGATAAAGATGACCATCTACTGCAACAAGAGCACTACATAACAGGCCATATTCTGCACAGTACAAGAGAACAGGTGGCTCGACAAGGTTTGAAAAATGTGAGTTTATTTTCCAGTGCTGAAAAGCTAGTACTTATATCTTATATCATTTCAGGTTTACATTATAATTTACATACTTCAAGGTGTTTAATTTTGTTGACTAGGCCTATATATGTTACAGGTGAATTTCGAGTCATATGATGGTGTCATCTCATTTGTGAATGTAAATAATAACCACTGGAAATTTGTGGTGAGTTTTTTTGGGACTGAGTAATGGGAATGTGTACTTAAAGCTTCTGTTAGTACATTTTTAGCACCAAACTTGGCTTTCTAAGAAGTCTAATCCCCTTTTCCCATCTGCAACACCCTCCATCTAAACCAGGGGTGGCCAATGTTATCCAGAAAGGGCCGGTGCTTGTGCAGGTTTTTGCTGCAACTCCCTAATTTGATTACTAATTAGAGAACTGATTGGTTGAGGAATCCGCACACCTGGGTTTGAAAAGCTGAACTAAATGTTAGCCCAACGACGCGCATACACACTGGCTCTTTGCGGATAAGATTGCCCACCCCTGATCTAAACCTTTCTCCATAGCCTATAACTTAAATAGGCTACTCATACAGTCACCTTCATTCAAAGAAATTATGAATTCAACTTTGTGGACATTACAATGCACTGGGCAGTAATGGAGGCACTGTCAAAGCATCTACTTTTTGTGATAGTTGTATATGAATGCCCTTAAACACAATGTTAAAGAATAAATCAGCTTTAAGTAAATTTTATTCAGTAGTTGTCTTGAAAAGCTAAACTGTAAATAGATTTATTGATATAAGTAAACTTTTTTTGTTTTACAGTATCTTCATGGTCTGTCTGGTCAAGTATTTGTAGTTGATCCTGCATTTGGTATCCTGCATGGCTCTGGTTTCTCTTCATGGCTCTGGTTTCTCTTTATTCTCGTACAAATCTTTCTCCTTTTACTAAAGATTTCCGTGGAGGGGAATGCTGATGAACAGTGCCCCATTTAAAAAATGCTGATAAACTAAAATGGATTCCCACCCAGAATTCCCAACCGAAACCACTAATTCATTCACTCACTTCTACTGCCAGGTAAAAGTGTGGTCTGCATGTGCAGGACCAGCTGCTCACATTTCAAACACCTGACTATTTCAAACTATAAATGTTAATTCTCTCTCCACATCTCACTCATCATATGACATGCAAAGATCCATCCATCCATTTTCTACACAGGTTTATCCATTTCAGGCGTCCTGAAGCCTGTCCAAGCAACCTTTTGGGTACAAGGTAGGAACAACTGCTGTGTCACGGGGGGAACCCATACTCACTGCCCGATGTACATCTAGTGCCATTTTACCTAACCTGCATGTCTTTGGACTGTGGGAGGCAAAAAAAAATAAAATAAACAAAGACAATATTTCCAAAAACAGGCCTTGTGATATCTGAGGAATATTAGGTTGACAGTATAAGGTGAAATGGTTGAATAGATTAATATATTTTATTGATCAATTCAGTAGTAAAAGAATGACCAAAAATAAAAAAAAGACAGTATTTCCAAAAACAGGTGTTGTAGTATCTGAGGAGTATCAGTCTGTATATATTAGACTTGGTTTGACACCATAAAGTGAAGAGATTAATTGATTTTATTGATCAGTCCGTAGTAAAAAACCTGCAAAACCAAAAAAGACTGAAAAGGACTTCGAGGACTGAAGAAAAGCTGCACAAAGATACAAGTACAATTATTTAATTTATTTATGTAACATAAAATGAATGCTAATCTGTAACGAGAATGTGAAGAGTCCCTGTTAATAATCACTGTTGCAAGAGCGCCCGCCAATGATGAAAAAAACGTGGTGTTGTGTTTTGGTTAAAAAAATGCCTAAAAAGGCCTATTTCTTTAGTGTAAACTCTAAATATGCCCCAGAACACTTTAATTTCATTTTAAATGCATTACCTTTAAAGAAAATTTAAAGGTAAACCCTTATTGACCTCTTTTTAAAGGTAAACCCGTCTTTTAATTAAAATTTCCCGCCGAGAAATGCAACTCGGAAGGTTGCGTGACAAATCTATTGGGATACCCGGTTTTCTGGGAATAAAACCTGATCTACTCTACAAGTGAGGGCTCGTTGGAAAGATCTCCTAAAGATCTACCGAACTGTGAAGTTTGAAGTGTCTGAGTGCTTTCCCCGCTGAGATATGCAACTCGGAAGGTCGTGGGACAAAGGTGAACGGCTCCCCTTGTGTGAAAGCATCCCGAAAAAATATATTTATTGCCTCAAAAATGCAAAAAAGGCAGATGATATTTGCAGTTTCCGCGCTATTGTGGATATTTCCGCGTAAAACTATGAGTTCGGTTCTCAAAAAGAAATTCGCGTGTGACTGAATCCGCCAGTGCTGAGCCGCGTAAAACTGAGGGATTACCGTATTTCCAAAAACAGGCCCTGTGGTATCAGGAATATTAGTCTGTATGTGAGAGTTGGTTTGACACCACAAGGTGACAAGGTTGAAGAGTTTAATAGATTTTATTGATCAATTCGGTAGTAAAAAAAAACTGCAAAAAATAAACAAAGGTAATATTTCCAAAAACATGCCTCGTGGTATTTAAGGAATATTAGTATGTATGTATGAGAGGTAGTTTTGTATCACCATGTCACATGGTTGAAGAGATTAATAGATTAAATTGATCAATTTGGTAGCAAAAAATTGTCACAAATAAACAAATGTAATATTTCCAGAAACATGCCATTTCGTTTGTGAAGAGTAGTAGTCCGAAGGTATTAGACTTGGTCTGACACCACAAAGTCACATTGTTGAAGAGATTAATAGATTTAATTGATTATTTTTGGAGCCTTTTGCGTAGCTTGTAGTAGTTTTGCGACAGTGCCTAACGCAGTATTCACAAATATCAAACGAATGTCAAATATCAAACCAACTTTACCGCAGTATTGTCCAGAATCACCACAAGCTGTAAGCATGGCACGATCTGAAGTAGCCTGTGTCCCGCATATTTTTTATTGCTGTGTCCATTACTGCACATGAATAGTGCAGAAACAGTTATTAAATAAAAGAGACACTTAGTCTGTAATGTTGACTATTCTTTCACTCATGCCAAAATTCATCAAAATTTTTACTTTAAATGCTTTTACAGCAAAAATGTGTGGGATTAGTCTAGATTAGTTATTTACAGAGCTTATAATAAACTAGTTTTGTCCATATCATATGAACAAAAGTATTGGGACGCCTGACCATTACACCAACAGAGACACCGCATTCAGAATAGATTTTAATATGGAGTTGGTCCTCCTCTACAGTTGCTATAAAGCTGTAGACTCTGAGGGGAACTTGTTTTTCTATAATAAACTAGATAAAATGTGTATATATGTACGCTCCCAAACACTTTAATTTCATGTTAAACTCTTAATACATTTCCCTGTAAATGTAAAGGTAAACCCGTATCCGTACTGTACAGCTGATACTAAACTGCTGTCTCATGCAGTGCTAGAGTGTAAATACCGATGTTACCCCTGTATAGAGTGTACTTTAATTCATGGATGAGCATTTTCTTTGGTGTGCATCACAGGGCAGCACCCAACCAGCAGCAAGGAGACATGAGTGAAGTTCTTGGCTACTTTCATACCTCCCACCTCTAAGTACAGGTGACTCATGTTGGTTGTTTATGTTAAGCCGTGGCGGTTTTATATATATATACACACACAGAGCCTCTAACCAATCATAGAGCCTCTAACCAAGAACAGAGTTTCTAACCAACCACAGAGCCTCTAACCCAGGGGTGTCAAACTCCAGTCCTGGAGGGTCGTGGTCCAGCACGTTTTGGTGATTTCCCTGCTCAGAAACACCTGGATCACCTCGCCAGTTTATTGCCAGGTTTAGTGAATATGTCTGAGTAGGAGAACCATCAAACTGTAGATTGACACCCCTGCCCTAATCACAGTGTTTCTGGCAAGATGACCAATCACAGTTCCAGGTGAGTTACTGGCTGTTCTGATGAATCGAGGTCTTCATATAATCCAGTAAAAGTCTCATTTTTAACCGCTAAAGGTTTTGGTGAATCTGTGTATGAATAGGAGGGGCTGATTAAAATAAGGAGATATATTTAAACATGTTGGTTTTGTTACATCTCAAAATCTATTATTTAAAAAGGGGCTGTTTTTGTAGCTTATTTTCCATATATGGACTGTATGGATGGGGGAGTAAATGTACCATTTGAAACATTCCTGCTCTTAATTTAACCCATCGACCAAGTGAAGCAGCGGGCAGCTAGGCACGCAGCATCCGAGAAGCAGTGAGCGGAGAGGGTACCTTGCTCAAGGGAACCTCAGTGGTGTCACTAACAGCCCTGGAATTCGAACACTTCTGATCACAGGGGCAACTCCCTAATTACAAGGCCACCAGCTGCTCCAGAAAAGCAATGATATGGGCCCTTTAATATATTGAATCACAATCGATATATTTAGCGGTAAAATCGCAACAATGGAGTTCAGTCTGTGTCGTGCAGCCCTACTTTGAGTTGGAGGAGAACTTTGGAGATTGGGTGGACTTCCCCTGTGAGTAAATGTGGGTGTTGGCCACCAGGCGGCGTCGCTGCCTTGTTCCTCTCCCCCGCTACAGACTCCTCGATACCCACAGATCAGTCTCTCAGTGGTGCCGGAGCTCTCGTGCGCGGAGGAGTCATGAGTGAGCCGAGCCGAGGAGCCCCGAGCCCGGACACGGACTGAGCGCGGAGCCCGGAGATCACAGAGCTGGACTGAACACACACACACACAGTAACACACACGGAGCTAACAGCCATGGCTGCGTCCGAGCTGTACACAAAGGTAAGACTGGGTGTGATTTTGGGGGGGGGGGCGGCTGTTTATTCCGCGAACCTGCGCGTGAACAGGGAGCGTTTGATTTGGGGGTGGGGGTCTTTGTTGTCAGTGTTCCACTCGCAGATCCTGGATCAGTGAGGCTGGAGGAGCTGCTGGTTTGGGGGCTGGTTGATGCTGCACTGAGGGTTTGGGGTGATTTTGGTGGAGATGGTCTGGTGGGGGGGGTATTCTGGCAGGGCCTGCCAGTGGTCTGTCCTTCATGTGGAGGCAGAATTGCGTAGGGCGTTTCGGAGCACCTGCAGGGATTAACAGTGCAGTTTTGATGATATTTTTATACCTTTGGTGTGTAAATGTTTGTTTTCTTTCTCTCCATCTGCATCTATATATGTATATAATGTAATTATGACGTCACACGTGCTGTAGGATGCTTCGACAGAGCTGAATGTGCATTTCTGCCAGGCCTTGGCTTTAGGGGATGTGTGTGTGTGTGTGTGTGTGTGTGTGTGTGTGTGTGTGTGTGTGGATGAAAAAGGAAGCTGCTAGCCTATATTTGTGGCATGCTGAGAATGAATTC
>JBBPCY010000019.1:19881083-19892285 GCA_037974405.1 Brachyalestes nurse
ACAAGTACAGTATATTTATGTCCTTTTCCTTTTTCTGTGGCTTAGTTGTGTTTTTATGTTCCAGATTATGATTTTACAGCTGTGTTCGGATCAGTAAGTGACTTGGGCTAGTGTTACACCAATATTCGGTTTACATCACGGTGTCATAACCTGAGGACCCCGTAATGTTTTATGGGATGTGAAGAAGCTCCATTGTGTGTGTGTGTGTGTGTGTGCACCTTCTGCTATGTTACACACACCTCATTCTCAGCAGTGCAATGTGTTTCATTGGGCAGTTTTTTTCCTGTAATTCAACACCATTTTTCAAGGCCTGGTTAAAATCTCTGGTTCTGAAGCAGCTCAGGTGTTTTATTGCGTTTTGTAACAACACACCTGAAAACGCGGCCAGGTCTGGAGGTGAAGCAGTTTAGAGTCCGGGCCTCGTCCACTGTTACAGCACTTCTGCTGCGGGTTCAGACATCATCCACAGTTCATCGGAATAAACCTCCTACCTCCACGAACAAAATCTCAAACTCTGAATCCCATCTGATTCACTTTACCATTTAACATTCAATTGTATAAACCAGAGTTCTTATCTTTAACATACTACACGCCTTCATTTTAAATTGTACATTTAAAATGATGGGATTTTTATTTTCCATGCATTTTTAACTACTTAGAATGAAGAAATTACATTGCAAATATATATTACGTTACAATTGTATCTTGGCCAAAGGAAATCAACAAGATACCAATAACAGTTTTGACACTAAAAGTGTACATTTTGGTGTGATTCAGAACTTTAAATATAAGCACTTTTGGGCTAATTTTTACATTTATAATTCTTTAAAAAGTCATACATTGACCATATTAAGAGAGATGAATCTCTATAAAAGAGTGATATTGCACTATGGAGTAACTGCATTAAACTAGGTCTCTGCAGAGGTTCTTATTTACAACATTTTATCCATTAAGACTGAAAAAAGCGACCTGAACCTTTCAGGGCCACTGAACCAAGCACAGCCTTTTAGTGCAGATTCAAGATTTTAAAAGAACTTCAAGAGTTTAGTAGCTTTCCCTCAAACCACTTTATCCATTCAAAACAGAGAATCAGACTGAAGACAAAACAACCAGACAGGTGCATATTTTGCTGGCCATTTTATTAATATTATTTTACACGGGGAACCAATGATAACAGAATGGAGTATCAGTACTTAAACGCCAAATAAAAATGCTACTTAAAATAAAAAAAGGGGGGGATAAGTCCATAGATCTACATGCTATAACCTGAACCTATTTCAATCAAAAAAAAAAAAACAAACAAAAATACAATTAAAATAAAAACGATGACGACAGACTTCACCATAAACTTCGTTTTAAATGTACCTTCCATTAGTTTGTCTTCCATGCACACGATTCTAATAACAAGTTTATAGAAAAAGAAAAAAAAATTAAGACTTAGGTGCGTTGGATTTCATAAAGCCAGGTTTCCTCACACAGAGCACCTACGGGGAGCTGCTTCCTAAAAACAAACAAAACTAACGCTGGAAATGAGGAGCGTCTTTCAGCTGAAACAGGGATGAGCGGCTCTCACACACACACACACACACGCGCGCACGCACACACTCTCACTCACACACCCGCGCGCACTCGCAAAAAACGCAGCAAAACGAACAAAGGATGGAAGTTCAATGCCTCGGGTTGCCAGTCACTGAAAATTACAACGTCCTTAAAATAAATATCTCACATCTGCTTAAAAATAAATAAATGATCTCAACACGTCACTATGGCAAACGCAATTGATGAAACAAAAAAAAAAAAAAAAAAAAAAAGATATGCCAAGCGCTGCGCACCGGATGGGTTAACGGGGTGAACGTTCAGCATAAAGCACTACAGCTCTGACTCGCTCCGTCTGCTGTTACCTGCTGAGGTAGATAACACGGTTTGACCAACGGCTGCTCTGCTGGCGCCCGCGTGGACGCCGCGCAGTAAGCCCCACCCACCTGGGGGGACCTCACGGTTCCGAAGAAGAGGGAAGAAAAGGAATACGCTCGATATGGTAAATAACGTCAAAATAATAAAGAAAAGGAGACGGAAAACGGCTCGTTTCGTTTCTGTCCTCTAGGCGGATCAGCTGGAAGGCCACTTCAAAAATTCATTTATAAATTTTCCGGACAGAAAATGTCAGTGACGTCTCCCTCACGTTTAGTGCACTCTCCCTCCCTCGCCTCGAATAAATACACCCCCTTCTCTCTCTTCACTGTTCCTTATAAGCCTCTTAACCTCTCTCTCGTGTTTATGAATCTACAGTACGCTGTGTGCAAATGGCATGCCAGTTTATTCGTTTTTTTATTCTCGTTTTTATTTAAATACGTTCAAAAATTAAAGGAAAAAAAAGTGCGTCGACGAACTTCGACGCTCTTAAATGAAGGTCATGAACTCATCGTAATATAATAAATTCAAATGATTAAAAAAAACTTAATACGCCAAAAAAAGTTATGAAATGATTCAAGTAAAATAATAATAATGATAATAAAAAAGTGATCCTGCTTGTTCTGCTTGTCGCAGGTGTTTTTGGAGAAGGGTGGGGCAAGGTTGTTACCCATGGGTTTAATGTTAATTTTAATCAAATGGAAATGTTTAATTTAGGTGTTTGAAGATGCTGCTGTAGGTTTTGTGGGCAATTTGTGGGGAGCATTTGACGTGGGCGGTGGGCGTGAGGGTGGCCTGCAGGGATTTGAGAGGCAGGTCGCCGGAGATGGCCAGTGACTCGAGGACGATTTCTCCGTTTCGGGCGAGGAACCCGGGCGCGGTTTCGTCCTGGGCGGAGGAGAGCGGGACGTCCACCTCGGGGGAGAAGTCGTCGGGCGAGTCGGGAGGTGTGATCATGGCGCTTTCGTCGCGCTTGCTGAAGAGCCGGTCTAAGTAGCTGGTGTATCCGCCGACCCCACCTTCTTTCTGGGCGTCCCAGCAGGCCTCGTCGATCAAGCAGCAGCTCTCTTCGGTCCCCGGACTCCCGTAGCTGTCCCACGGGCACGGCGGGCGGCTGCCCTGCTGCGCCAGGTTCACCTGACACTTCTCGTCCTTCTCCTGGCTGATGGACTTGGACAGCTGGGAGACGGAGGTGTTGAGCTCGTTGAGGAGGCCTACCTGACTGGGCTCGGGCTGCAGGCTTAGACGGATGGTACCGGCTATGAAGGAGTCGAAATCGAAGCCTTGGCTCTGGTTCTGGTGCTTCTCCTGCTGACGATCCTTCTCCGGAGGGCTCTGGCTGAGGCCATGGTGGTGACTCGCCTCCTGCAGGGCAATCTGAGCCTTGACCAAGCCGTTCTTCTCGCATTTGGTCTTGCTCTTCTTGTCTCCTTTCTCCTTGCTCTGCTGCTCCTTCCAGTTGGACAGGTCTATGATCAGCTTGGGCTCGTAGTAGTGGTTCACCTCGCTCTCCCGCCAGATCAGGTTGTCCAGGTAGGATGGGGAGACGGCCTTGTAGTTGCAGGTGTGGCTGCACTCCAGGTCGCAGTATTTGTTCTCGTGATGCTCGTCGTATTGTGGCCACGGGCGCTCGGGAGGGAAGTCGAAGGCTGCTGGGTCGTCCAGGAACTTCTCGCTGTCGGCGTCCGTGTACTTGCGCGGGTCCACCTGCACCTCTTCGTCGTCCGTGACGTCAGAGAGGGCGCGGGGGTCGCGCTGGACCTCCTCAGGCTCCGCTGTGCTGTGAAGGTGCCAGTCCAGCTCAGAGAGCTGGCTGTCGTGGTACCTGCAAGGAGCAGAACGGAGCCTTAGCACCTCAAATCAACTCAAGTCCAATAGAAAGAGCCTCAATTTGAGCTTAAGTTACCCAACTTGTGAAACCTCGCTTTGTAAAATGTATTTTTTTAAAAACCCTCTGCTAATCCAGGGGCGCAAAACCCTGCTCTCGGAGTTCCCTTGCTCTGCACATTCTACATTCCCACTCAAGCCGTTATGCATGGCTAGTTAATTACCGGATTTGATGGATCAGGTGTGCTGGAGAAGAGAAAAACACCAAACTATGCAGGGCAGGGGTGCTCCAGCAGCAGAATTGGGAAACAGTATTAATCCGAAATGGCTCCCAATGGGACAAAGTACAGTAAAAGCCATTGTTTTAAAACTTATATAAGTTTAATATATAGTCAGCAGTGTTTTATACATGTTGTAGTTAAGAATTAGGTTGAAATACAATCTTCCATTGGAAAAACACACGAGAGCCCAGGTTTCCACAAAAATAGTTGCCAAACAACATACTATTTTTATATTACATGTATCATCTAGGTCTGCTAATTTTTATTGCAACGTCTCTCTCTGCAATATGCAAATCAGTCTCCAACCAATCACAGTGTTTGACAGTTTGACCAATCACAGCTCCAGGTTGCTGGGTGTTCTGGTGAGTTAACGTCTTCATGAAATCCAACTGTTTTAGTCTAATTGTTTTAATCTTTAATCTTTAAAGGTGTTGTTGAATTGGTGCATGAATGAGTGGAGCTGAACTGCTGTAGTCAGAATAAGGAGATACATTTAAATTTGTTGGTTCACAAAACCAATGATTATTCGAGAACGGGCTGTTTTTGCAGTTTATTTTCCATATTCGTACTGTGCGTATGGGGGAGTGAACATTTGAAAACAAATTGAAAAAATATTTCTGGACAATATTTAATCCCTTTAATATCTTGAAAGGCATCAGAATCGCAATATGTAGCAGTAAAATCGCGCACCCTTTGTAGAACATCACATTTCAGATAAACAGCCTCATCCTGTTCTGAAGGCAGGTGTGTGGAGCTGATTTGCATATATGCATCTCCCTTTCTTCAGCCAGGTGACCTTCAATCAACATGCTGTCCAAGCAGGTTCTGGACATCATACTTTATTAATAAGCTTTCAAACAAAATGAGCACTGTGAGGCTGCTCTGTGTGTGTGTGTGTGTGTCTGACCTGTCCCAGTTGTAGACGTGGCTGTGGCTCTCGTCCATGAGCAGGATGTCGTCCACTTCATCCTCGATGTGGAAAGGGTGTAAAGACACGGGTTCATCCAGAGGAAACGAGTAGTCGCTCATGTATGGGTGTGCCAAGGCCTCCTCTGCTGTCAGTCGGTCCATGGGGTTAAAGGTCAGGATCTTCTCTAGGAAATCCAGGGCTGTTGGAGCAGGAGGCGAGATGTTGATGAGTTTGACACAAACAGCAAGATCTTTATTGCAGTGTCTGCTATAGCAACAAACATTACACAATAAATCAATAAAAGTTTATTCTGTGTGGGTGCAATAAACACACACACACACACACACACACACACAATAATATAAAAAAGGGGGACACTTGGTCAACTGGGATACTGACCCTCAGCACTGACCCCTGGCAGCAGTTTGGCCAGTGGTGTGTGGGGTACAGACATGTCGTTCTTGATGAAGACGGGAATAACACTTTCCAGTTCCTGCCGGTCCTCCTCGTGGATCACAGGAATGGACTCCAGGATCAACTGCATCTGCTCCAGCTCATGAGCACCTACACAAACACACACACCCCTCTGCTTAAAACTCGAACTCCAAGAACCCAAACGTGGGCCCTCAATTAAATCCTCTGCTCTCAGAACATCACGACTGAAGCAAAATGAACAACCCTCTTATTCTTTCTGAATGCAGGTGCTCCCGGGGGCCTGTGTGAATACATAAGATCTTAGACCTTTTTGACCCTGTTCCCACCAGACCACACACCAAAAACAGACCCTCTTGCTGGACCAGGCTAAACCGTTCAAGGGAAAAACTGTTCTGACCTACTTTCCTCGCAGTTTGAGAGTAAAGTTCACCTTAAAACTCACATAAGGAAAAGTTTTCCTCCCAGACGGGGAAAATATCGGTCTGGCCTAGATTACTTTATTATACCTGCTCTGAGTATATATGCAGAGGGCTATGAGTACACAGACGGACAGAGAGAGCGCGCGAGAGAGAGAGAGAGAGAGATAGAGAGAGAAGACAGCTGTATTTCAGAGACGCAGACATGGTTCTTGGAAGTCCAGCAAAAAATGATTTCTCACAGTGTAAGAGTGGCTTTACCATTTGAAATGTGATTTTAAGTCAATAAGGCAACTAAGCCTTTAAATTTTAGCAATAAGTGTAGGACTAACCACAGGTTTCATTTATGTCATACTAATCCCATGCTCGACAAAGTAGTATTTACTAGTTTGCACAATGGCACAAATGAAACTGTTTGCTCTTGTCCAATTTAAGCGCATCTTAGGTGTGACCATGAAAAAGAGTAATATTACCACTGGCTGTACATTTCTGAGCTCATAACAGACTGCACTCACTTAGATAGCCAGGTAGACCCTTAAACAAAAATATGTTCATTTAAAATGTTTTCTACTGAATTTCTATTTCTTGTGGTATGTTTGAGAGGGGCATGAGAATAAATGTGTTTTTTTTATTCCCGTTTAGTATGTAAATGGCCCCTCTGGTCTGTGTATTTTTAACCACATAGAAACAAAAACCAAATCGAATCAAACCGGAGTGAAATTTGACAACTTCCTCAACAATGATAATTAAAGAGAAGAGAAACCAAGAAAAAAACGCAGCTGGAGAGAACAGACAGACAAATAAACAAATGAATGTTTTTAGGGGCTAACCTGCAAAGAGGGTTTTCCCAGTGAGCATTTCAGCGAAGATGCAGCCGGCTGCCCACATGTCGATGGCTTTAGTGTAGTTGTTGGGGGAGAGGAGGAGACGAGGGGAACGATACCACTTGGTGACCAGACCTTCTGACAGATGACCCTGAGAGAGAAGGAGAAAAAAAGAGAAAAGAATCAGAGTCAGAAAGCTTTATTGATCCCAGTGGAATCTGCTTACGTTACGATTGCACAGTCACACAGAGACACAAAGACGAATTGAAAGTCAATTACAAAATTATCCTAGACACAAATGGCAGAGTATTAATACTACAGACAAATAACTCAATCTTAAGTTACTAGTGACACAAATAGCGATTTGAAAAGAGGGTACATGACACCACAGCCTGGACCAAACCAGGCCCTACAGACACATCTCACAGTGGGCCTGACTGAGGAACACACCACCAAACGCACCAGAAAGGCATCCAGAAACACTGCCAGTAGACAGAGAAGTGATGTCAAGAAAAGGCTCCTGCTGCCAGGTTTAGTTGATCTAGTTGATCTGGGACTCTCAGATATCTGCGCAGACGCCACTGTGGGCCCAGGAGACCCGAGAGATTATGACGTCAAACTTGTGCTTCAGTTTTGTGCTCTCTGGTGTTTCCCCCACAGTCATCAGATTTGATTAAGCCCAGGAAGCCTCTAACGAAGCAGGAGCGTCTGAGTTTTAGATCCTAGAGGTTCTTAGTATATAATTTTAGATGCTTCACAATGCAGATGATTCTGAATCTACTGACAAATGACAAATACATGTTCTTAATACAATCAGAACATACGACACACACAGTGTAGATTCCCACCCCTGTTAGATACCCAGTCTGTAAGCCATCATCTCTGGCTTCAAACTTTGAATTTTGAAAACTGTTGTTAAAGAAAAATTAACTTAACACTAGATTAAATTAAAGAAATGGGAACAAATGTTTTACTGTAACAGGCTCCAAAGTGCCTAAAGATATAAGGAGCGCAGATAAAGGAGTTCCAACCACTCAGCATTCAGCACCACCAGTATACTGATCACCACCTGATCATCTGGAATCATCTGCACCTGTTGCTTCACTGGCTCAAGTCAGATGGTCTTTGTTCTGCTTGAATGATTCATATGTAGGTCACTGTGTGGCTGAAACAAAAACATTCCTCTGAAACTGAAAACAGACTGAAAATGAGAGTCTTTGAAAGTCCTTCAGGAAACCTGGAGAACTTCTGCACAGTACTGTACAGGAGCATCATAATTCCAATGCTAAAGCTAAAGAAGTAAACCTCAGTTAACACATGGACTGGCTGATCGACGAGAGAGAAAGAACTCTGCCCAGTGTACCATACCCCACACACACACTCTCTTATGCTGTTCAAAGAGTTCCATGTGTGCGGTGTGGACGCGGCAGCGGTGATTCAGTCTGAGGGCTATTTCTGTCTTCGTCCATGTTCTTTCCCTTTGATGATCCCTAAAAAGCACTGAAGTGTTTCTAGGGCTCTAACCGCAGCAGATAACACACACACACACACGTCAAACGCTGCTTTATTTAAACACACAGGATAATCCAAATTGAAGTGCAACCCAAGGAAAACAGTCCTCAATTAGCATAATGCAAACGACCCATTTCTTCAGACTTAATTCTGTTTTTTTTCCCTCTTTACACAAACACACACACTTTCCTCTCCTCTTTTCCTTGGTTCACTTCATTATAACTTGTTAACAAACCTGAATATCAAGCCAGGTGAAAGTGCACCTGTGGTCAAATTAGGGATTTGTCTGGAGAACTGGTAGTAAACTGGTCCCAGTTCCTGCCTGGTCAATACTGGAATACGAAGAAACAGACACTAAACCCTCTGATTCCGTCGAATACCAAATCGAGACAAGCCATTTCTGTAGTTGGGACGTAAAAGGCTTTTGGAGTTGCGTAACTCTGAACTCCTCTTAACTTAAACAGATTACCTGAGAAAGGGACTTAGCTACATTCCAGCCAGGATCTTTTTTTTTTTTTTACATTCCTGGGAACCGAGGTATTTTTCCAAAGAGAGAGGAGAGTCCTGGAACTGCTGCTGCTCTGTAGGAAACAGTGCAAGGTGTTTGTGGGCAGAGATGACAAAAGCTAACATGCAATACATAACAGTTTGGGACAGTTTCCAGTTTAAGTTTTTTAGGTGCGTCTGTTTCGGAGAGAGGTGTTCTCACACAGCTTTTATCTTTTCAAAAAAGCACTGATCAACAGAACAGTCCGCACATGACCCTAAGGTCACCATCCACACTGCATTTTGCATTAAGCTCAGATATTCTGTTCGGTTATATTTTTGCACACTGTACAGATCTTGCTGCTTTTGTAATATTTGTAATTTGTTTTAGATGGAATATTCTTTATTTTCTTAATACCTTATTACATTAGGCTGAGCCTTCTCAGCGGCTAATTTCACTACATGTTATACTTGTATAACTGTGTATTTCACAAAGAATCTTGAATTTAGAGTATACAATCAAACCCTCACAGCAATGTTCCAACATCAGTACCCAACCTCTCTGATGTTCTCATACAATAAATTCTCACAGCAACGTCCCTGAAGAGTAGATCTTGGACTTTTTTATGGAGGTCAAAAGCAAAACGGCAAAATTATTCACATTTTGCAGAACTTCTCCTAAGGACAAGGCTAAAGGGGGCCGTGTGTGAGTGTGCCATCAGCTAGGGGTGTAACAATATATCGCATTACAAAAATGTCACGATAGGTATCGTCGAGTGTTGGCGATACATTTGCGATATGATGGCAGTTTAACCCTTTAAGCACCAGGGTTTTTTTTTTTAAACCTGGATTTTGACATCAATATTTCAAAAGCTTGCGGCTTAAAAAGGGTTAAAGATAGAGACTTACTGTAAATTAGAAAAACGTTGGGCATGACCCAATGTTTATGTGGAGTATAAATGTACTTATGTAATTTGCATATTATGAGATCATTATAATGTTTATACACCAACAGGCTCATCAAAGCGTTTGATCCAGCTCAAAATAAAATTCAGTTGTTTTGATTACAGAAGGTTTTTTTTATTACACCTTGAAATGTGTATTGTATGTACAACAAAGAAAGTCATTGAAATTTGTTAATGTTTTTGAAATAAATCTGTTATTTGAATTGCAGTTTCATTTAAAAATTTTGTTCAAAATATCGTGATACTATCGTATCGTGAACCCAATATCGAGATACGTACCGTATCGTGACCTGGCCATACCGTTACACCCCTACCATCAGCCCTTTCCAAGCAAGGAATGTCTTTGAGATGACCTAACACACGTTTTGTACATCTTAGGCTGCTTTAATCCCATTTTACCATAAATGTTTTTGAAATCGATTTATTTTTTAACTAATGTCAAGTTTAAGGTTAGAGGTATGATGATTCGACTGTCTGGCTGCCTTTCTGAGGAGACGGCAAAATAAACCTGCCTGGCTGTGGGTGAAAATAAAACAAGTACAGAAATGGCCACTCATTCAGGAAATGATCTCAATGAGGCCTCATGTAGAGTACGGCTCACAGGATGCGTCACTGTCAGTGCGTGTGTTTAGCTCTTTGCAAGGACCAAATGTCTGTTTTGTATGCCTTAGGCTGCCTTAGCCCCTCCTTTGACTAGAAAAGTCTATTAAAATCATTATTTTTAAAATGTAATAACTGAAGTCAAGGTTAAAGTTAGATGTATGATGATTCGACCGCAGGTCCTTATAAATATATTAATAACAGTAACGTGTGTGAGCACGTCTGAGTGAAACCGCAGTGACACATCACACCCCTCAGAAAGTCAGAGGAATCCACCCTCCTCCGTCTGAAAGTGCGCTGTGACGAAAAGTCACATGGTGACCGAGTGAGACCGCAGTGACCTGGCAAAACGCAAATGTCAAAGATGCAGCTAGCGCAAGGCGTGGACGTTATTATTGCAATAAATGACATCACAGAACCCTGGCCAGGGTTTTCTTTCCAAAACAAAAACTACTACTACCACTACTATTATTATTATTACTACTATTATTGTCATGAAAAGGTCTTACCTGCATAAACACTATAATAACAAAATAATAATACACTATATTATACACTATAATAACAATAATTAGAAACAGCAGAGTTGTTTTTCAAAGTTGTTTTTCTTCTTATTATTATTATTAATAATATGTGTTTATATTAGGGATGAGACATGATTTTCGAATAGTGGAATATTCGATATACGTTCTAATATCGAATAGTTATTTCGAATACCGTTTTAGCCATATCTCACTTAAGGGACTCCGAAAAAACAGGGAACATATATGAAGACGTTTCCCGAACAATATTTCATGTAAAGCTGGGCATACACTGTGCGATTCTTTCAGTCGTGTGTTTCAGCTCCAGCTCAGACTGTACGACTGAATCGCAGGGGTTATAAGTTCGTAACTCACGATTCATGGTCTCACACTATACGTGCCGATGCTCTGTTGCGACCTGACTGCTCACACTGTACGTCCATACACGACATGTGGGGCTCTTGTTTCCGGAACTGTAACGTAAACAGAAACGCGCTGCCTTGGCAATTTGTGC
>JBBPCY010000019.1:19932494-19947967 GCA_037974405.1 Brachyalestes nurse
GGGGGGGCGAAATTAATGATTTTGAAGAGTGGGGGAAGGGGCTATAATGGTTTCGGTGCCCATGCATTCAAAGGTACTTTCAGCATACTTTATGTCTTCCTCCAGCTAAATTAACTTTCATCTTGAAATCATCTTTAGGAACATCCAAATCTCTTTTTTCCTAAGCAATATAATCGAGATTCAAGATCAAATTAAATCATTTTAGCAGATTAAACCATTTTAAAAACTACAAACAAACATACAACCAAAGCAAAAAGAGATTCACCAACATCAAGGAGTCCCGGCTACAAGAAATCAGGCTCAGTAATGCATACAATGCTAACGGCAAGGGTATTATCGTGCAATGACAAAAGAACTAATGTGTCGAGGGATGACAAATATACACATGTAACTAATACCAAACTGCTCTCTGCTCTGTCCTTCTGGACGGAAAATGTAACTGAGACAAGCTGCGACCAATCAGTTAGTATGTCATGCCAATTAGTCACATGCAACAACTGAGCGGGAGATATTATACATGCAAAACACTTGACTGTTGGTGGCCTGGAGTTGCCCCTGCGATCAGAAAGTTGTAAGTTCGAATCCCAGGACTGCTAGTGGCATCTCTGAGGTACCCTTGAGTAAGATATCGTCCTCACACTCTGCTCCCCCGGTGCTCCATTCATCTGCCCTCTGCTTCACTTGGTGAATGGGTTAAATGGGTCAAATACAGAGAACAATTTCATGCTGTTGCACTGTGTTCTGTGGTGTGTTCATGCATGAAAAATGGACACTTCACTTTCAACAGCAGGCCATCAGCCCAGCAGGAGCAGCAGGTAAGCTCTCCTTCACAGGAAATATTGAAGGTGCTGAAGGGTCCACTCCCAATGACAGCGAAAAAGAAAATGATCAACTAGGAACCAGGAACACCTGTGCCCAATCTGTGATCACCCTCAATAACGGAGATAGCACCCTATATAAGGGCTCCTTCGGGGAGGGTAAGAGAGAGTTTGGAACTGAGTAGTTTCTGAGTAGGAACCGAGAGACGCTTATGTTTCCTTGCTTTCGTCCAGATTCCAGCCCAGTGGACCACACAACACTACAATCAAGTACGCCAGACTCCTCAGAGCTCCAGCTCCCATTGCATCTCCACTCCCCACTGAGCACAGCACAGAACATCCAAGGACTCCTCTCTGCACCACCCTTCTCACTGGTAAAAAAAAAAAAAAAGAGCACTACTGTGTGTTACAAAATTCAACGTTGTCCGTGTCCCAGCACATGGTGGCACAAGGCTGTTCTACTATATATACACACACACACACACACATATACATATATCTTTTGGTGACAGGGGATTAAGATAATTTTACTCCAGCAAACACTTTGTGTCACTTTGTGTCACTTCATTTTTACAGAATTTAGTCTTGGACCCCTCGAGAGCCCCAATATTTTGCACCCTGCTTCAACATTCAGCTGGTGAAAATAAATAAGGAGTCATTTGGCACTCTAAAGTGAAAAACATGTCATGTGCAGGCCTTCACTTTGACCTGTCTTATATTCTCTGTCTCTGTTGCAGTACAAGCCAGCCTTGATTAGGTCTTTTGTCTTGCACCTGCAGACTTCAGGGCTTGTTATACAACAGTCTGAAAGTGTATAAACAAATTTGAACAAAAACAATATCCCAACAACAAAATGTTCCCTGACTTCTCCTTGAACTATGTTAGAGTTATTGCTGGTTGGAAAACACGAAATTAACTGTCAGACAGACTTGCAAATAACCAGATTTTCCCTTTTCAATTACAGACTTTTTCATAGTTACTCAATAAAACCACCAGTCTCTATCAGCTTATAAAGGCTCACTTATAAAGGCTTAAATGCATTCAGAACAGTCTCGAAATGAACCAGCTTTCATGGAATTCTAACGACAGAGATTGACACCACAGCTCAGTGCACATGACCTCACTGATCCACACGCGCTTTCAGGTTCATCATTCAAAGTAGCCTCTTCAGTATGTGCTCACAGCATTTTTAGACTTGTCAGAGAGCCTGCACAGTACATTAAAGGCGAATCCTGGAACGTTTTCTGTTGCTCACTGCTGGGCTCCAAAGAACTGATGTGAAACTGATATGAAGTGAGGATGGGAGCTGGATATGGTGACAAAATACTATAGGTTTCTGTCATCCCCACCTAATAGTCCAGTAGCGCGGAGATGCCCTGTGAAAATCTGAAAACTTTTAGACACTCATTTGGAATGCTGAGGTCAGTATGAATGGTCTGTCTCAAAACTAGCTGCTGCCACGCTCATTTTAAAATTTCTTCCAAAATGAAGGGTAATAAGTTGGGCTGTCACAATCACATGATTGCTATCTATTAGTCAGTTTAAAAAATAATCAATTAAAAAATTTACATTTATATGAAACAGTTTAGGGTTGATGATGAGTGACAGTAAGTCATTATAAAGCAATGTTTGGTCTGACAGCACCAACACAAGAGGAGCTGTTAGCACGCGCTTGATCTGTGAGCTTTATGAATGGAGGAAAACCCACAGCAGCAAGATCACACTATGCTCACAAGGCTTTCCACTAGATATTGTACAATTGCTGAGAGGATTTGATTGCATTCACTCACAAAAGCATTAGTGGGGTCAATTACTCATTTTGGATAATTGGTTCTGGATAGCAAATGCTACTCCAGCTCACCCCCAAGCTATTCAATGGAATTCCATCAATTTAGAAAACGCTATTCCAATCCTTCGCAGTCCAGCGTTGGGGGAATTTTCATTTTTTGCAAGTGGCACACACACATAGTGTTAAAGTAATCCATTATAAATTAACCATTGTCTTACGGATTATGTCCTAGAGAAAATTAGTCTTGAATAAATTTATGATATTTCTGAGATTAACTTAAACTTAACCAGGGACGCACTGTACTAGAATTTCACACTCATATACATTGGAATAGGAACAACCTAACATTGGAACAACCTAATAAGATTATGTTATATTAAAAGTGCAATGTGCTCTGGCTGTATGATGAACTTCCATTATTTGCTTCAGTAAACACAACTAATACAACTAGAATTACTGTCGCTGTTGACAGTTTTGTAGTCAAGAGAGCACCTTTAGCTCATATTTTATGACTCATTCTGAAGCTCTTGACAAGCAGCAGCCCTGTTAGTCAAGTGCCTTATCCTCTTTTCACACAGGCAATCCACATGAGTAGATACTTCTCTGAACCTGGCTCTCATGTGGAACTCGTCTCCCCACCCTCTGTCTCCACATAACCTAGTTGCATTCACTGTGGAAACAATGTATTTTAGTGCCATACTTGAGGTGTCAAACCATCAATATTAACATTCCCTCTATGCTCCTTGTAGTTTGCCTTCATTACAAATCCAGTTTTATTTCACTAAAAACTTTTATTCAAATATAATCACTGCAGTGTTTAATGCTTGGCAAGTGCCTTTAACCTCATTGTCGCCTAAATATTTATGGCATTTATCAGACGCTTTTATCCAAAGCGACTTCCATTCCCTAACTACAGGGGGCAGTCTCCCAGGAGCAACCTGGGGTTAAGGGTCTTGCTCAGGGATCCACTGGTGGTATACTGAAGGTAAGATTCGAACCCATGGTACTGAGGTACTGAGTGCTAACCCTCATGATTGGGGATGGCTGGCAGCTGGTGGCCAAGTGGTTAGGGAGTTGGCCCTGTGATCAAAAGGCTGTGGATTTGAATCCCAGCACTGCTAATAGCACCACTGAGGCATCCTTGAGCAAGGTACCGTCCCCACTCACTGCTCCCCGGACACTGTGTTCCTGGCTGCCCCCTGCTTCACTTGAATTTCACACTGTGTGCTGTGGTGTGTTCACGCATGACAAAATGGTCACGTTACACTTATAAATGGGCTAACAAGGCCAAGCCCTCCCTGAAAATGTATCAAAGTAAGCTTTATTTTTGAACTTAACATGGTTTTATTTGCTGTTAACAAGCAAAAGGCTGATTGTTTTGACTTCTCTGGTCCTACAAACAACAGCAACACCAACAGGTATTGAAAAAATGTGATTCCGTTAAGATGTTCACACAACCTATCAGCGAAACAGTCTATACTGGGGCTAATTATTTTCAGCCCACAACAACTCCGCTTTCCTGTAGTCTGCAGTAAGCATTATGGATCAAGACTGAACAGCCATCCAGCCAATCGCCACTGAAATAAGTAAAGTTACATGAGAGAGTGAGGGGTTTCTAAGGCAAATTTAAGTATGGAACGACCCTGCTTTAGGGTATGTAGATTGATTTTACTGTATAATTTACAGTGTTGTCTTGCTAACGCCATAATTGAAAGACATAGTCAAAAATAAAATAACTATCTAGCAAATGAAAGTAAATAACACATTGGATGTAAAGGGTTTTTTTTTTCAATTCCCCGCTGTTAAAAAGACTGAATGGTAGTCCCTCATAACAGACATTTAGATAAGATTTTTACTTTGTATGTTGGCGGGCCTTGAAATGTGGTAATACAGTGTGAGAGCTTCGTTTTGGCCCTCCCATCCAATATTATGACCAGCTGTCACAGCTCATTACGTTGGATGATTATGTTAGGTCACTGCACAATCATGCAGGGCAGTGAGTCTTTCAGGTAAACCTATAAAGCACTATTTCAGTTGCTATGCTCACTTTTTCATCACCAATCTCACTTTGTTATTGTATATTGCATTTTCTGTTCAAATCTGTGATTACTGGTGTAAGTATTTGATTGCAGGTCTTGAAATGTGTGGTGTTATTGTACCATATATGTACCTGTGAAATTTCAAGAGCCTAAAAAGAGGTTCCTTCGGAATTCCATTTCTGAATGATAAGAACAGGTTCTACACTGATATATTGACTGAGCAAACACAATCATTTATTTTATTCTGTCACTAATTGAAATAGTCTTCATATGAACAGTTTTTTTGTGTCATTTAGTTCAGACTTAAATGAATGTATAAATGTGAATTTAGCCAATTGGATTTCACTTTGCAGGAAACCCAATAAAACCATTCACTACTTTCTCTTTCACTTCCACAAGCTAATTGCTCATGGAATGTGTTTTATTAATACAAATGTACTTTTTCACGGTTTCTTAAAACAGAACTCCTGTAATCATGAATAGTAGCAAGGTTCCCTACTGAAACCTGCAGGATGCCGCATGAATCATTCTTGGATAACAATGTAGCGCTTAAATATTCATGAAGGCAAAAATAGACTATCCACAAGGTTCAATTTAAGCCACGTGAATGTCACGTCACATTATAGAACCCATTACAACTATGATTTATATACCAAACTAAAGAGGGTTTCTAAACTGCACACTTATCTAAGGCCCTAACAAATATATAAAAAAAAATTGATTGCCAATGTGTTTTTGTTATTGTCTAATCATGTATGTTGCATCACCCAGGCATTCAGGATATGCTTCATTAGAATCCAAATAAAAAGAGACAAAAATTGGAAATAGATGCATGATTATGCATGTGGAAAACAGGAAGGGTGATAAATTAAAAAAATAAAAATAGCCCGCAAAAGAGAAATGCAAAAGTAAAATAAAGTTACATAAACAAATGTTACATGTTTATTAATGTTTAAGCAATTTAAACATTAAACTTAAGCAATTAATAAAAGCTTATTTTTGCATTCAGTAATGATTCAGGGCTGACAGTTGTTGCTTTTGGATTCCGTAATATGACAGTACATAAAAATATAAACTGATAAAACCAGAGGTGACTTATATTCAGTCTTTATATGCCACTCTAAATATGAACAATATTGTTCATTTAGTTGTTAATCTAGTTAATATTGTTAATTTCATTGTTAATTTAGTTGAATAATAAAACGAATTTGATAGATCACCTCTCAAAAACGATGGAGATGCACTGTTGATGTTCACATCATAATAGTATCGACAGATAATTGGTATATAAAACAATTCAGCAACTCAGACCACATTTCATTTATACTGATCCCAGTATACGGACTGCTCATCAAACAGGCAGGGCCAGTTCGGAAACAGACAAAAATTGGGCTGCAAGGAGTCATCTCGGCTCTTCAGGACTGCTGGACTGGGACATGTATGAGGAGGCAGCAAACATGGATGACTTCAGAGGTGAGAACCTGTGACATCACCTTCAGGTGAGGCAATAAAGCTTCCCTGAGAACAGCGAGGGCCAACCTGTCGAAGGCCATTAGAGCAGCAAAATCCACAGCCATTCATGGACACTGGCGACTCTTGTGCCAGGGCACCTGCGCCATCACCAACTACAGGACATCTCCACCTGCCAAAGTTGATTAGGCCTCCCTTCCAGATGTTCAGAATGACTCTGATGCACAGTTGTAGACAGAAAATGACATGGCAGCATGGAAGACCACCTTGAAAGAGACCATTCTGTCATACATGAACATACCACAGCCACCCAGTCATTCAACGGATGTCGCCGTCTCCTTCACCATTCACCTGGCCTTTAGAATCCTGTTCATAGACTTCAGTCCAGCATTCAACAAAATCATTCATCAGCATCTGATTGGAAAGCTGAGACTGCTGGGCCTGAACTCTGCAACTGGATTCTGACCTTCCTGACTGGAAGACCTCAGTCAGTCAGGACTGTGAGCAACATCTCCAGCGCCACCACACTGAGTGTCTCCCCAGGGCTGTGTGCTCAGCCATCGGTTCACACTTCTGACCCACATCTGTGTGTGGAGAACCTGATGTGGACCCTCTTCGCCAGCTCCATCACCAAGAAGGCCCAGTGGTGTCTCTACTCCCTGCAGAGAATGAACATTATACAGGGGGACTATAGAGACCATTATCTGAGGCTGCATTCTGGCATGGTATGGAAACTGTGTTGCATCAGAAAAGGTCTCACTTCTCTCTATTGCAGACATTTACATCACATGCTGCATCCACAAAGCCACCAGCACTGTGGATATCTCTTTTCCCTCCTTTCATCTGGAAGAAGGTTTCACAGCATCACAGTGTCTTCCCCCAGGCCATTAGACTCTTAAATCAAACTGAATAACACACTGCTTCCTTTCTCCCAATCACAACTCATACACATACTAAACTGTTCCGCTCCCAACAAAGAAACCTTACTGCTACTGTACTGACAAACTGTGGTCAAACGTTTACATAAACTCATAGCGGGCATGTATGTCCTGGCAGTATTGGACAGAGGCTTGTTGACGGCTACCTTTGTTTATGTTGTCTATATGTACTTTTGTCCCTGTATGTAAAATTTTGACCATGTGTTGTTTTCAAGAAACCCACAATAAATTTGTGCATCAAAGTTTTTAACAGTTAGCTTATTTGTAGTTTATTAAACGAGGTTTGTTTTCTTTGAATGAAATGACAGCTTTAACGACCTTGAACTATTGAAAAAAAATTTTATTTAACTTGGTCAGTATTGCTTATGAGCAACTCTTGTAAAAGGAAGGTCCTATGTACCTTATGTACCTTACTCAAGTGTACCTCAGTGGTGCAACTAGCAGTCCTGGGATTTGAACCCACAGCCTTCTGATCACAGGGCCAACTCCCTAACTAGGCAATCAGTCAGGAAAAATATGTTATATGTATATTTTTCATTACTCTTATCAACAGTGTTACATTTTGCATTTATTCATGTGGAGTCCCCAAACATTGCACAGGTTGCATACTTGCACTCCTGGGCCTTATAATCGAATCACACATGCCAAGAAACTAAAAACTGGGCTGCAGTTGGACCTTCCCACAGGACAATACCTAAGACATACATCCAGATACGCAATAAATGGTTCAATAACCAAGTCTTTAACATGACCTTTTCACCCCTTGACCTAAGCCTTATTAAATATCTGCAGGGTGAGCTGAGGAGGAGAGTCCACAAAAGAGGACCCTGGAGAATCAGGAAAGATTTTGTATTCTGTAAAACTCACTGTTGGAATAGGAGGATGCACAAAGTACCAAAAAGGACAGTGGTGGTATATTTGTGAATTTTTACTTTTTTTAATTCATACTTCTATTATATAAAAAATACTTCTAATATTTTCAGTATGAGTGGAATGACCACCAAAAAATATTTTCTGATTCATTTTTGCCATCTTTACTAAGTGTGCTAAAAATTATGGATTTGTCTGCAACTTTAAATGATGTAGCAAATTAAAATCCCAAACTACAAACTTGCCTGCTTCCCATTGGAGGTTCAGGCTATTTTTCATTTATTTTATTTTCTCAGCTATTTTAAAACCTTCCTGTCAGTATTCAGGACTCTGTACGTCTAAGACGAAAACCTAAATACCCCAGTTTTTCTAATCCTCTGGACTGAACAATCTTGATCATTTTATGGCTTTGTGCTGCTCACTTCCTGCTGTGAGAAGTAGGCTGGATTAAATTACATTTCTCCACTTTTTCGCCACATAGTCTTTGCTAATGCATGCGAGTCATTTATTATTTTATTACACACCAATCAGCCATAACAATAAAACCACCAGCCTAATATTTTTAGGTGCCCCTTGTGTCACCAAAAGGCATGAGCTCCAGAAGGTTTCTGAAGGTGTGCTGAGGCAGCAGATCCTTTGAGTCCTGTAAGCTATGAGGCGGGGTCTCCATGGGTTGGACTAGTTTGTCTTGCTCATTCCACAAATATGCAATTGAGCTGAAATCAGGGGAATTTGGAGGCCAAATCAACACTTTGAACTCTTTGTCATGTTCCCCTATCCATTCCTCAGCAGTTTTTGCAGTGTGGCAAGGCGTTCTGCTGAAAAACTCCACTGAGGTGTACCTAGTCTGCAACAATGCTTAGGTAGGAAATTTGTGTCAAAGTAAGCTGGAAAATATACGTTACTCTGTCAAAGGGTGTTTGTCCCACTTCTATAGATTATGGCAGCCATTTTTTCATCATATTGAATCCCTCACTTTAGAACCCCCAGAGTCTCCCTTGTAGGCAGAATACTTGTGTAGAGTAATACTACTATGTTTAACCTGTAAAGGAGGAACAATGTCCTGTTCATTAATGCCTGTGTTCTACATACTTGAGACCCTATTTTTTTGGTTAACTTATTTATTTATTTATTTTGTTTTTCTTTTCTTTTCAACCAGTTTGTTAAATATGTAAGACAAATCCTAAAAATAAACCATGGATTTTTTTTTTTTAAGTATTGAATGCCAGGACCGATGGTTCCCAGGTTTAACTTTGTCCAGAGTTCCGCGCTACATATACTGGCAAGCCTCTATAGTGCATCCTAGTGTTATCTTATTCCCAGGTAAGCGACACCCAGCTGTCCACATGGTGTAAAAATGATGCAAAAAAACCCCTGATACATCAGACCACGTTCTTATATTGCTCCATGGTCCAGTTCTGATGCTCACAGGCCCATTATAGGCACTTTCAGCAGAGGACAGGGGTTAGCAAGGGCACTCTGACCGGTCTGTGCCAAGTCTGCCACATATGAAGCAAAGTGTCATGTGATGTGTGTTGTAACACCTTTCTGTCATGGTGAGTGATACCTTTTTCCAACAATTCATGCTATAGTAGTGCTTCTATGGGATCCTCATATTGACTTTCCTTACTTTTACCCATTTTTCCTGCTTCCAACACATCAGCTTCAGTAATGGACCGTTCGCTTATATCCCACCCCTTAACAGATGAAACTGTAACAAGATTATCAGTGTTATTCACTTTGTCTGTCAGTGGTTTTAAAGTTGTGGTTGATGTGCATTTATAAACCTTTGTTCCACTAATCTGTGTATAAAGCTGCACTCCTTGTCCAATGTCTGTCCATAGATTACTGTGATTTGGCAAATTTGCTGTGAGGAAAAACAGAACAGAAACTCAAACATATATTTGATTAACAACACGAGCAGTTTAGTTACATACCAAGGCAGCTCCTGGCATGGTTATGCCTGAATTCTGAATCCCAAGCACACTTATTTAGGGGTAACAGAAACAGAATCCACAGTTTATGCAAGTCTTGCAGAGATCCCCCACCCCCACACCCCCACCCCATCATTCTGACTTGAGGCAGAGTGGAGGTGGCATTCCATCAAACATTATACATGTTTCCCATTTGATATGGTGCCACAATAAAAAACTTTTTTTTTTTATTTGTACAATTCACAGCACTTTAGATTTTACAACATAAGAAATGGAAGAGTGGCCATCAAAACAACGTGAATATTCAAGACTATCCCTTCAAGCTCAAACGCTGACTTGACTTGACTTGAGTTAACAGCAAGTGACGAGTTCTCAGATGAACCACTCAGAGTGACACTGCCTTGTCAGTTTGAATGGGAATGAATTAACAGCTCCAGCACTAGCTCAAAAACAAAAGACAGTGAATGCCCTCTTTATGGAAGAAATCCAACCAAAAGGGCTAACTATGTCCTTTCTTACACAATAAGCACTGGGAGATCTGTTGGGGTGGTACAGAACAAGAGGGGATTTCTTTAATATAATAATCCAATCTATACTTGTATAGATATACTTGTATTTTTAAAGCTCTGCTTTAGAATCCTGGGGAACCTCTTTCTTCTCAACATTGCTCTGAACTGATGCTGCCCCCTGCTGTTAGAAGACAACAAAACCCACCCACAGTCTTTATGTACACTAGTTTATCAATTCAAACAACAGTGCAAAGTGGTCCTCTCTCTACAGGAATAATTTTCAGTTTAAAACAGTTTGTAGAACATAATGCAAAAAAAAAGGAAAGAAAGAATGGGCATGTTCATGGTGTTAAATATCACACTATGGTTTGAAAAGCTTTAATTAATTAAAACACAGGCTAAAAGCAAATATTACAAGCACAACTGAAGGAAAAAATCACTCATACACACATCAAAACGTATAACTCACACACCAATCCTATATAAAACGAATTAAGTTAAATAAAACGCAACATCTATTAATATTACTTACATGCTTTAACATGCTTCTAAGTACTATCTGTGTTATTCGAAATTCACTGTAACTGTTTATACCCACTGTTATATAGCATATATAGTGCATTTCAGTTTTTCTGAAGATTAAAAAAAAATTATTTAGACTTTCTATTTTATATTTTTCTTGTCACTGTCTGGTCTTTGCAATCAAAACACAAGCAAATTCCACCAGGATCAATAAAGTTTTCTGATTCTGATTCGGATTCTATACTGCTGAAATATTAACGCAAAATGTACTGACGCACCTGTAAAAAAACATAACAGAAGGTAAACTCACCTTTTTTAAATAGTGAGCCTCCAATATCTGTGGAAAATTATCTTTTGTTGATTTACTCAAGATATTCAGTCAGGAAGGATGTCTATGTATATATTAAGCTCTTCCTCTCAGGATGAAGTCTCTCCTCCAGTGCACGAGCTGCGTTTGTCAAAGAACCGCTCGTGTTTCCACGGGCCCCGCCCCCTTAGTTCTGATTGGATAGGAGCTAGTTCCATTGATCAGCCCCCCTCTAACTTCTGATAGAGTCTGACATGACAGTGTTTTGCTTATATTGTTGTATCTACATGCACAAAAGTGTTTCAGGGTTTGGGATTGGCTCCTTACTTACAGTGAAGAACAATCTTAATGCTTCATTATGCCAAGACATTTTGGACGCCATGCTACTAACTTTGTGGACACCGTTTTTTAAAGGAAGGCCCTTTTCTATTCCAGCTTGACGGTGCCAGCTCCATAAAGACATGGCTGGAGGAGTTAATTGTGGAAGAACTTGACTGGCCACAAAGAGCCCTGACCTCAACCGCATCCAACACCTTTGGGATGAACTGAAATGGAAATTGTGAGTTAGGCCTTCTCATCCAACATCAGTGTCTGACCTCATAAATCCTCTACAGAATGAATGGGCACGAAATCCCACAGAAACTTCAAAATCTTGTGGAAAGCCTTCCAAGGAGAGTGGAAGCTGTTATAGCTGCACAGGGGGACCAACTCCATATTAAAGTCTATGTACAGTATTTGAATGCAGTGTCATGGTGTAATGGTCAGGAGTCCTAATACTTTTGTCCATCTCATAGTTCCTTGTTTTGCTTCATCCTATTCTGAACCATTGGATCAGCACCTGGACTGCTATGCTATAGCTCATCCTTCTCACTTTGGAGCTTTGACATTTCACTTTAGAGACGATGGATTGCTACAAGAGAAGAATAGCGCCTAACATCAGCTCCTGAGATAAGATATGCTGAACGCATTTACTGCAGTCCTGAAGTCAACTGGCAGTTTATGCTCTGATATGTTTTGGTCTCACTTAGATTGGTTTTTGCTGAGTAGATGGCATTTCATGGATCAACACTTTTTAGGGTGTGTTCTCATTATGCACTATACCCTATTCAAAGTAGGGTATAATAAGATGTATATACTATGTAATAATCATAATAGTTTAGAGTGTTCGCACACTAACGCTGGGAACTGAAAATGATTAGTTGATCAAGTGTAACCTACTGACTGATAATAGTCAGGGTTTGAGCTTGGCCCCTTAGTTCCAGTGATGGGTAATGTTAATGCGACTGCACACATTTTAGACAACTACATGCTCTTAATTAAACACAGTTTAGGGATGACCCTTTCCTGTTCCAGCATGACTGTGCCCCTGTGCATAAAGCAAGATCCATAAATCATGCTTTGACAAGCTTGGTGTGGAGGAAGACCAGACGCATGCACAGAGCCCAGAACTCAACCCAAAGCCTCAATGGGGCAACTCCATAATCATGCTCAGTAATAATAGTTTTGGTATGTCCAACTGTTATCAAACTCATATCTGTATGATGTTCAGGTGTCTACATACTTTTGGCCACATAGTGTATAAATTAGAATAATAAACCTTTAAAATGTTAATCAGTAAACAGCATACATGCCCATGCTGTAACACTACCTCCACCATGTTTGACAGATGATGGTATGCTTTGGATTTCTCTATAATTTTCTCCTCACATCCTTCTGGTACAAGCTGATTGTGGTTTCGTCTGTCCAAAGAGCCTTATTATAACTTTTATGGCAAGGTGTAATCCGGCTCCCCTGTTCTCCGCTGTTACAAGAGGTTTGCTAAAGGTAATAAATTTATATCCATGAAGATATATTTTAATATTTATGTCTCTTGATTGCAGACTTTGACAGTGATACGCCTACCTCCTCTTGACCTGGCTTGATGAAGAGCTTTTTTCACAGTGGAAAGAATTCTGTGATCCTCCACTTTAGTTGTCTTCTGTGGTCTCCTGGGCTTTTTGGTGTTACTTAGCTCACCTTTGCATCCCTACTTTTTAAGAATCCACCAAATTGTTGATTTAAAACATAAAGTTGCTGTGCAGAAAAAATAAGAAAATTGCATAAATATAATAACTACAGCTACAGTTATCCAGCTCTGGAAGTGCCTCAAAAACTCTGACGTCTTTAACTGAGATACTGTTATGTGTATTGTAACAGATGCAGGCATGGAGCAGAACATAGATGCATACACAGGTTTATTATCATAACAAGAATGCACCAAATTGTTGATTTACTTCTTAAATTTTAGCTTAAGCTTAATCTGTCTGTTCAATACCCTCCATACTCCTCTTTGTACATCATCATGAGTTCCAGTGAACAACTACCAATGCACAATCAGGGCCTTGAATGAACTCCAGAACTTTGATATACCAATTTCAGCCTGGAATCATGAGGGAACAGGCCACACCTAGCCGGGAAACTGCTTGTCAGTCACGTCTAAAACTTGAGGGACTCTCTGAAAAATGACTGTAATTTCTGAAAGTATAAAGGGTATAAGGGTATTATTATTAAGGGTATAAACCCTTAAATTAAAGCTGAAAGTCCATATTTCTGTCCCATTTTGACTGCTTACTTTCCATTGTGGCGATATATAGAGAAAAATACTTATGGACCTAACTGTATATACTAACAACACGACGGGAAATCGGTATGCTGGATGCTATTGCTACATAAAACAACAACAGACAGCCTCATCACTGAATTGTCTCTATATTGAGTTATTTGACTGAAAGTGTAACTTCAATGCATGTATAAAATAGTTCGGCTGGAGTGACTGCGTCATTCTTACCCTGCAGACTGAATATAAAAAAAACCCCAACATAATCCTGTCATCCAGGAGTAGATTTGTTATGCAGCGAGGTTGCCTGGCTCAGATAGAACCTATGAAGATTTAACAACAATAAAAACAGTCAGACATCTCTTTTATAGTAGGCATGTCAGGATGGATCAAAACTAATTAAAGTAATTTTAACATGAGGTGTAGAAAAAAGTGCTTGTTGCTGACATTATCTGTTATTATCCGCAGTTAAAACCATGTTGAAGCATGTTTTCCTTCCCAGTTAAAACATAACGACTTGCTTCACGGTGGGGGGCAACTATAAAAAGGGCTATAATTTCAGTCTCTTAGCAGGTGCTTACATTAAATCAGACAACCTGCACTTTAACGTCACAGTCATTGTTCTATTTCAAATTCCCGCTGCTGAACTACAGAGCAAAAGCAACAAAAGACTGCACTGTGTAGATTTAAGTTTCAAAAGTAAGTGTGTTGTTCAATACATCTATACTGTTCAGCCGTAACTTTAAAACCACCTAGCAGCAGATCCTTTAATTTAATTCTCATTATGTGTGAGGTGGGGTCTCCATAGAGCAGACTAGTTTGTCCAGCACATCCCACAGACGCTAAATCGGCTTTAGATCTGAATAATTCAGCCAAGTCAACTCCTTTAACAGTCTGTAGTGTGGCAGGGTACATTATCCTGCTCCCTTTTTGCCAGTAGAGAATGCCGTTGCCATTTAGGGATGTACTTGGTCTGCAACAATGCTTAACTAAGTGGTATGCATCAAAACAATATCCACATCAATACCAGGACCCGAGGTTTCTCAGCTTTACACTGCTCAAACATCTTACGTCCTCCACTGTCCTCCTTCCCATACAGGGAGTCCACGAGTTGCAAGGGTCTCTACATACGATGTTTCGAGTTTATGATGCTCACGTGGGCAAACTAGGTTAGTGACACAAACCGGAAGAATGAGCAGAATATGCAGAATATGCAGTAATGCGGCAGATGATTGAGGATTTATGTTTATCGAAGTGCAAGTGTTCCATTTGTGTTGCTTTGTTTGGTGACTTTTTTGCCTTTATCATGGCCTCTGAATGATTTTTTTACACTCATTCTTTGTCGTTTTGTCTGTTACTACAGTACAGTGTACAGGTACAGTATATGTCCTTTTTCTGTGTAGTGGTGTTTTTATGTTCTAGATTTTACAACTGTGTTAGTATAGGTTAACTTTGGCTAAGGTATGTTTATATCACTGTTGTAGGAACGACTCTCCATTGTAACTTGAGGACCCCCTGTATTGCACCCTGGTGCCTTCTCTTTCCCAGGTTAGCAACGAACACATACACTGCTATATACAAATACTTTAATTTATCAGACCAGGTAACTCTGTTCCACTGAAGATGCGTTCAGTGATGGAAAGGGGTCAGCACTGGACAACTGTCAGGTCTGTGGTTATGT
>JBBPCY010000019.1:19981211-20003671 GCA_037974405.1 Brachyalestes nurse
CATCAGAGCAATAGGTGATGTTTTCAATATTATTCTACAATGTAGCCAATAATAAAAACAAAGAAAATCGTGTGTGCCAAACTTTTGACTGGTAGTGTACAGTGTTTAGAAAACACTGAGATTTTCTACATTTGCCAGTTACTCAATATTCCTTGCTACCCAATAAATGTACAGTATGTTCATCTTTTGAGTTCCTTCATTAGCCTGAAAATGTCATATTTTTTATTCATCACTACTGAACTACAACAAGCCACCTAACAATGTGGATCACCAGACGAACCTTTAACGAGCTATTACAAGTGATGAAACACTGAACTAGTGCATTTAAAGTTAAAGGACGTCAAGTTAACAGGATGTCATACATGCACTGTTGAGATTCTTTCATCATTTTTCAGATTTGTATCCTCAGTCATTTTCCAATGTGTAACAAGAATAAACATGTAAGTATATATAGTAGTGTAGAAGCCTTCAAGCCTAAAAGTAAATATGTACACAGAATAAGTAAACAAATACACAAAAACATGGTTTGTTATTGTTTTGCCAGATGTTCATTCCATTAATTGTTAAAATATTATGATGATTATTATATGATTATTATTATATTATGGCACTGGACCTGCTGACTGATTAGGAGTGCGCTGTAGGTGAGGAGGTCTGAAGGTGAAGATGATCGGAGGTTTGTCCTCTCTGTGCAGGGAAAGGGGACATGGCCATGTCTAACATCGTGGGCTCCAACGTGTTCGACATGCTGTGTCTGGGGCTGCCTTGGTTCATCAAGACAGCCTTCGTGGACACCTCGGGTCCAGTGGTGGTGAACAGCACCGGCATGGTCTTCATCACCTCCACCCTGCTCTTTTCCATCGTCTTCCTCTTTCTAATCGTCCACATCAACGGCTGGAAGCTGGACTGGAAGCTGGGCATCGTATGTCTCGTGTGCTACATACTGTTCGCTACGCTGTCCATCCTCTACGAGCTCGGAATCATTGGGAACAACCCGATTCGGGCCTGCGGAGACTAACAGACCTCAGAGGAGACAACTGGCCCCAAATTACAAGCCCCTGCCCTCTTTCCTCAGACGTATAGATCAGCCGAGACCTGTCCAGCTTGCTTATTTAGCTTTAGCAATGAAGCTACCAGGCTAATGTAGCTAACAAGTACAGCTGCACAATATATTGTCTATTAACCTTTATCTCAATATGAGCCTCTGCAATACTGCAATAGGCAAGTGAGTCTCTAACCAGTCACAGTGTATCTGACAGGACCACCAATCACATCTCCAGGTGACTGGATGTTCTGACTAATCGAGGTCTTCATGAAATCCAACAAAGTCAAATTATCTTATCTTTAACCATTACATGTAGTTTTAAAGGACCCATAATCTACATTTTTCACCAAGAATATATTTCATAGTTCACTCTTGCATGACCATTTTCCAACCTATGTTTACCCCTAATCTGGCTCTGTTTTGGTACTGTACCTTTAAGACTGATATATGTAAATGATCATTCTCGTTGGCTCCTCGGTATTGCACTTCATTCAAAAGCTAACACAGGGCTGAAACACTCCTTAGAACTTCATTATGAATAGACAGGGCTAAACTGTAGTAGGATGAATGAGAAAATGTATATAAATGTGTGACGTCACAAAAACTGATGTGAAAATGGGCTATTTTTGCAGTTTAGTTTCTGCAAAAATAGTGAATGGGGAGTGAAACAGTATTTAAAGACTAAGCCTTCTTAATTCCAGACAAGTGGTGATATGGGCTCTTTAATATCCTTAAAAGAATCACAATCGCAATATGTAGCAGTAAAATGTAGTCAATATCGTGCAGCTTTCCTAACAAGTAATGAAAGCCTATTAGCATCTCCAATTAGCATGGAGCAATGCTTATTAGTACTTCCATGGTGCCTGCCCAAATCACTACACACTGTTCAGTAATCTCTAATACCCTTACTTATGTGGTTTCTGATGCTGTATAGCTCGCTGTTTTCTACGCTGTTGTGTACTAAGCACTGATGAAATGCCGGCTATTGCTGTGTTTAGCTGTGCTAGTAGACTTCAGTCCATGGCTCTAGATAACAGTAGGATGGTAGTAGGATAGTGGGTAAAACACATAATTGTGAACCTGATGACCACAAAGTTGAGGACATTTTCTACCATTGTGTCCTTGAGCAAAGGGGACTGTCATTGTAAGTAATGACTGTAACCCCTTCTGAATAAGGGCATTTGCCAAATGCACCCCTGAAAACGGCAGGTCTTGCATCTGTGGGTGCAAAGATAAACTGAAAAAACAGTTTACTTAAGAACTGTTGTGTGTGTCGTTTTGGATAAGAGCATCTGTCAAATGCGTAACTGTAAATTGTACAGAGTCAGAAACCACATAAGCGAGTCTATTACACTGAACAGTGTGGTGATTTAGGCAGGAACCCCGTTAATTAGAGATGCTGATAACTCATTAGCCTCACAGCTAACCCTAAAGCTATAGAAGCTAAATTGTGTCTCGGCTGACCGAGTGCATGCAGGGTTAGGAGTGGGGTGCAGTGAGGGACGGTGGAAGATGTGATTACAGTCCACGTGGGACAACTGACCTCATACCAGCCAAAGCGGCCTTTTACTTACACACAAACCTGTGGACAAACTTCTGACCTCAGACTCTGCCTATGCATTTTAATACATTTATAAATAACGAGAGAGAGACTGTACAATGATCAAACCCACCAATAAGCATTTGATTCTGCCGGAGTTCGGCAGCGTCACATGGACAAACCGCACACTGTGTTGTGGCACTAGAAATGGCAGTGTTAATAATGGGAGACTGTTGAGTTTAGTTATGATTACATTTATTAATTACTATTTCAGACGGCAGTGCATGTTTGCCTGTTGTAACATAGCAAATTTGTTTATTTATTTTTTTAAATATTGGTAGATACTGGGGGGGGGCAATTGTGATGACATCTGAATATTGCGGTTGATGTGTCCCGCCATTATGTATTATAATTAGAGACTTGTGTAGGTCACTAGCTGAACAGTCCCTCAGACCAGGTCCGGGTTCAGCATGGACGGATGATTGCCTGCTAGATAAAGTTAGTTAATAAGTTGGCAAATTAAGTCAGTGGAAATTATGTATTTCAGAGAGGGTTTGATTTGGTGCTGTTACATTTCACATTACTATTTAAAATACAGAGAGCTGGGAGCTGCCTTGCTCACACTAAATGGACACTCTGATGCGGGAGTTGCAGGCCCATGCCGATATCTGATATTTACCAATATATATATAAAAAATGGACCCAAATTAGTAAAAATGTATTTTATCACAAGTAACATGAATATATTTCAGCACAAGCTGAACATTCACAATAAGTGCATCAGCAAATATTAGTTTGAAACATCATCCAAATCAACATCTGTCCGATGCCAAAATTATTTCCCAAATTTCTGATGACACGGACATGATTCTGATGCATCCCTATTAATTTGCACCTACACTAAGGCCTGACCCAATCTAATGCTGCCTCCTCCAGGCCTTCAGCCATGTAGCATCTGTCCAGTTGGTGAACGTCCATCCAAAGCGGCACTTCAAGACTCTCTCCTTCCCTTAAAACTGAACAGCCCATCTGTTACCATGCCTTTAAGTTGGACATACGCAGATGAGCTCAGTTCTGACTGGCATCTCCATTTATGGCTCATCCAGTAGCTTGGGCTGAAAGACTCCCAACTTTTGCAGAAAATGGGACCAAATTCCTCTAAACTAAATATGTATGTGTTGACTATTGTGAAGTTACAAAACTGCTTCTCAAAACGGTCTGCTTTGCAGCTTCATTACCGGATGGGCCAGGAAGTGAACACCAATCAAGATCTCTTTATTAATAGAATACAAAGGATGAAACTCAGTTTTCCCCACAATGTGGGTCAACAACCGGAACAGCATAACTGATGCATTGTCCTCATTTAATCTAGGAATGCTTAAAATTCCTGCTTTGTGAAACATCCCAGGACTGATTTTTTTGCTGGCTTTTGGTGCCCATTTCTTTCCAGCGGTCACATCAGCTCTGCAGGAACAAACAGTTCTCTACAGATTTCTGTGTTTGAAAAAAACCACTGCATCTTCAGGAACCTGTCTGATGCCCAGTTTCCCCTGCCCTAAAAACTATACCCTCGCCAAATAATGAAGTGTACATGATTTCTTTGTAACACATGCATATTGGGATTGATGTTAACATTATAAACAGAGGAAATTTGTTGTCTTACGGCATTCACAAAAAAACAAGTGCCTTATAATAAATACATTTGTTTTTGATATTTTGCCTCACATATAAAATACGATACAGCATTTTCTGTTGTGGGAGTTTCTGCTCAGGCAGTACCCTGGAATGAGCTAAAGCAGTCCAGCACCGGTCCATGAACCCAAAGGCTCCTTTTGGTGAGACGGGGTAATAATGGGACATTGGGATTAGCACCAGCATCTCCACAGTGTTATTCTTTTAGCTGACTAAAGTTATAAAGGGTTACGAGTACTTTATTATAAATATAATGTGCAGGTTTGTTTCCCAGAGGCAGATGAACCTGAGGTCCAATGTCTCTTGCCTCTTAAAAAGTGAGGTATTTTCATAGAGCGTAAAGTCCCTTTAGGACGGGCTGGAGTCGTAAGGAAGCAAGCGAACAGCATTAGCACAGCCGCTCATCATCTCTCGCTTTACTGTCCAACACGCCACCTCATCGCCAACCTCTGAAGTTTTACAGCTTTAGACCAGATTCATTTCTACATAAAACACACATTTATGTGTTCAGCCTTCACCCTTGACCCTCTAAACCATCCCATGTCCCCTTGTGTTCTGATTGAGACCACGCTCAGGACGAGGCAAGCTTAAAAATTAAAAAGTTTATTTTGTTTCTCATTCAAATTGGTGAGCCACAAATTAAAAAGGGTTTACAAAAAAAAAAGTCACGGTATATAATATTACGCACAGACACTACTAGAATCTGATTATGATATTCTCTCTGTATGTATGTGTGAGAGAGAGAAAAAGACAGTCCAAAAGTTTAGAAAAGTGTTTTTAAAACAAAACAATGGTCTGAAAGAGGGAAGGAGGGGAGGGGCTGGATGGAGAGGGGTGTTGTGACTGAGCGCTTGTTTGTTTACGCATTACGGTCGAGGCGCACATCCACCTCTCTGCCGTTTATTTTGGTTCCGTTCATCAGGCGGCAGGCTTTCTCAGCGCTCTCTGGACAGTCGAACCGCACAGTCCCACAGCCTTTAGACTTCCCGTTCTCCATCTTTATCTCCGCAAACATCACCTGACCTGAAACAAGGAAGAACACACATTTAAGCGCTTTTTTCATATGAAGAACATCACACTATATTTCCACTCAGAGTTTCTGTAGGTTTCAACAAGTTGAATTTAACACCATTGCACAAGTTAAGACTTTTCTGCACATGAATGTTTTGGCAATACTGAAAACATGGTTTAGAACAGTTGGCCTGTGTTTTCATGGATATTACATGACACTGTAAATTCCCATGATTCTTTGAATGTTGCCATTAATCCGAACGCCGTCTGCAGGTTTCTTACCATTATCGAAGCTGTGGTGGAGTTGAAGTTGTGTGTGGTGCTGGGGTTGTGTTTTCTGGAGATCTTTAGCTGCTATTTTATGCTTTTCTGATTTCACAGACTCAAGTGTCTTTACACTAAACTTCAGAATCTTCTTGCACAATGTGTAGTGGGCATCAAATGTTAGCCATTAGCTGCTTCATTCTCAAGCAAGTATTTGCTAAACCTGCAACTACCCACACAGACGATTGTAAAATCAAATAAAATACCTTAGAAAACAAAACGCCACGTTACTTCAAATCACCGAGCTCAGTGTACAGATAGAAACTTTACAACCCGCTTCTGAGTTTATCTGCTCTCAGATCCACCTTGGTCTCTTTTGTAGTTTTACCAGAGCGCTGCTGCATCTGGACTGCTGAAATAAAATACTACAGGGAACTGATACACACCAAGCCATCAGAGAACTTTAGTTCGCACGCGTGCACTTACCACAATGGCCGAACTTTTCCTTCAGCTTCTGCCACGTGAGATCATAGGAAAGCTGTGTGCAGAAAGACAAGCATTCAGAACCGTTTGTCTCATTCTCACAAACAGGAAAAACACTTAAAGCAATAAAAATACAAAGAACACTAAGAATACTGTATTATGTAGCTGATTACTGCCAATACTTCATTTTAGACAGATTTAGGAGAAAAGTCATCCCATACTTACATTTCTCACAAAGATCTGGCAGCCTGCCTTAGACCCGCCCCCTCGGTCCGACATGCCACCGCCCATGTGACCTGAGCTGCCACCATACTGGCCAAAACTTCGGCCCATGTCCATGTTCCCGCCCATCCGGTCAAAACCTCCACTCATTCGGTCCATGCCCATGTTCCCCATGCCTCCTACATACAAACACACACGTCAACACTCACTACTCGAGCATTAATGCTCCCTCGTTACTGTTCATGTGCTCTAGTGAGATTCTGCTTCATTAATCTGTGTTAATTACACCTGTACAGCATATCAATTAATCTTTATTGCTACATCAGTTTCTGTAATACTGCAAATGGGCTTCTAACCATTCAGTGTTTTTGACACCCCCAACCAGATGCATTACTGGGTGTTCTGATGTATTAAGGTCTTGATCGTTAATTATTAAAAGGTTCACTAAGGTGTTTTTAAAGGCCCATAATCCACATTTTTCTTTTCTTGTTTTTTTTACCAAAAGCATTTCATAATTCATTCTAACCATTTTCCAACCTATGCTCACCCCTTAGGAGTAAACAGACCAAACTCACTCTGAACCTGTCTGTTCACCCTAAACACTAAATTATGGGAGGATCCGTGGAAACTCACTCTCTCTACCTTCATGAGGCCTCAGATTGAGATCAAAATATACAGTTGTGTGCATGAATATAATATGCTCCTAGTGAATGCGTTTCCATGTCTGGTGCAGGTATAATGTCTCCAGTGTGTTTGTACCTAGTCCTGCTCCCATGGGTCCCATTCCAGTGTTGCCCATCCCTCCTCCAAAACCTCCCATTCCACTTCCTGAGGAGAGAAATAAAAGCTTATAAAAAGGACAAATACTATATATATAGCTTAACAATAATTAAACTGAACTGATTTAAGAACAAATAATATTGGATGATATGTTTAATAAGTATGCCCTTATTTCTTGGCCAGGAAAAAAAAAAAACTTCACTACTGTGTAAATAGTTCCTACTGTTTGTATAGTGTAGTCACCATGCTAATGCCATACTGTGAAAAAGTCTTAAGGCACTCCTCATTTTTTCATATTTTGCTTCCAAAGATCCAGACTTTCTTGTATTTTAATGTAGTCTTGAGGAACAGTTCTCCAGGCTTCCTGAAGGACTTTCAGAGACTCTTATTTTCAGTCCAGTCCCTCAATCTGACCAGTTTCAGGGGGGGTTGTTTATTACACCACAGTGACCTACATACGAATCTTTCAAGCAGAACAAAGCACATCTAAGTTAAGGCCTGAACCAGTGAAGAAACAGGCCAAAGATAAGACAGTTTAATAAGAATGAAACAGTACTTGTGCATATATTCAAAGGAATATATAAATAAATGAGGGTGGCTCAAGACTTTTACACAATACCATATAACTCCGCTTAAATATGTCTGAGTGTAGTTTGCTGACCCAGTCCTCCAAATGAGTCTCCAAATGGTCGGTTCATTCCCATGTCACTGCGGCCAAAGTCACGGTCCATTCCGCCCATACCTGCCCGATACATATCTACACACAAACACATATTAAACAAAAGGGGACTTTAGAGGTGTCCATGGTGTGGTAATATTGATACCGCAGAAGCCTGTAATATGCAAATTAGGCTATAACCAACCAGTGTTTACTGTTATTGCCCTAACCGATCACAACTTCAGATGAGCTTCTGCACATTTCGATGAACCAGTTTATTCATGAGAAGGAGAAAAGAGAAGAATGAGAAAAGAAGAGAAAACAGAAAGAGGGGGTAAAGAGAAAGAGAAGAAAAAGGAAACCAGAAGAAAAGGAGACATGAAGAGAAGGAAAACAAGGAGAAAAAAAAAGAAATGACGAGGAGACGAGGAGAAGGAGAAAAAGATTTACCTCCCATCCTGCCCATGCTCATGTCTCTGCCTCCAAATCCACCCATTGCACCCATTCCATCCATTCCTCCAAACCCACCACCCATTCCTACAACACACACACAGCAGTTCAAAGCAGTTCTCACCACACTGTAGAAAAAGCATTTTCTGTATTAACTGTATTGGAGGTTTTCCCTCATCAGCTCAGACTGTAGATCAGTAGTCTCCAACCCTGGTCCTGGAGATCCATCTTCCTGAGAACTAGTCCCAGCCACAATCTCCAATACTTGTTTAAGTTAATGAACAAGTATTGGAGCATGTTAGACACAGAAGCTTAACAAGGCAGGACCCTGGATCTCCAGCAGGGCTAGTGACCACAGATCCAGATCCTTTTCCAATATGCAGATTAAAATACAGCTGTCGGTTGTTTATTATGACAATACACCTACCTCCCATTCTGTTCATGCCTCCATAGCCACCTCCATCCATTCCTGAAGAGATAAGAAAAACAACTAAGTTCTGTCTTAATGAAGTTCATTAGGTTCTTAAAGGCTTGACGCAGAAAAAACAGTAACACTTCTAAAGGACAGTGGCATTTCTGATTGTAAAAGGAGGTGGGTGTAAGGGGTGAGAGAGCGTGGGGGGGGGGGCACAAAGTTTGCACTTAGTTTTTTTGTTGCTAAAACTGTAATGTCATTCCATTCCCTTAACAGGTAGAGAGTAGAGTTCACCTTTAACTAAGATTGGCTTCATGAGATGCAGGAGGCCTAACCAGATGAGGGGTAAAGAGTACTAGGGTAAGTCAGTTACATATTGAGCAATAATCCAAGCGGTCCAGTCGAGTTGGCACCGGTGAGGACAGGACTGTCTCCTGTCACAACAATGCGCTTCTGTTTACTTTACAAGATCCTCATAAGGACATCCACAGTCTTATCTTATCTCTCCATCACCCCCCTCCTCCGCCTTTATCTCTGTGAGGCTCATCTTCTGGATTAAAAAGTAACACAGAACTGAAGACCAGTGCCGCTCCGGCTCCATACACAGCTCTTATGGAACAATTGGAAAAACGATATCGCGCCCGACACCACCTGATAACGTTTAATAACATTATGTTTCTGAGAAATTTTAAACGGCACATCAAAAAGACGTTGCACAATCTGTTTGCTGGCTAAAGGCTAATCTGAGACCAGCGTCAGGAGTGTCAGAATTGACTGGAAAGATCATAATCAATAATAATCAATTATGATAAGGATGAACTCACATTTAAAGTTGATCAGAAATAAACCCATTTTTTATTGCCTATGTTCCACAACTGCAAGTTCTGTTAGTTGTTTTAATCTTGATCAGTTTATACCACTATAAAAGCGGTGAATTTTCCTTTATTTTTAATTCATGCGTTAAGAACCAGACAAACTAGTCCAATGACTGTTCCTTTAGCTAAATTCACAGCAGACAGAAGTGCGCGCACGTGCGAGTGTGTACACCGACCTCCCATTGAGCCCATTCCTCCTCCACCTCCTCCTCCTCCTCCTCCTCCTCCACCCAGACGGTTGGTGTTGATTGGCTGACCGCCGGGACCCAAGCCCATCCCGATGCCCCCCAGACCTCCTGCAAAGAACCAACACGCAAACAAATCAACCCTTATGTACACCAGGTGGCTGAACATCAGGAATACAAACAACTTTAAACAGAACAGATGAATTTTTTAATTTGTTGATTCAGCAGGTAACCGATTAACATTGTATTTAAGCACACACACTACATAGTATATAGGAGTATTTTCTGGAGAATAATTTCCTGTGGCATCAAATAAAATGTCCTGATCCTGATTATCAAACCCTGTTGGCCCACAGGAAGAGAAACTAAAATCACAATGAGAGCACTTTCGGATACAGACCTGGATTCATCCCCCCCTCCCTTCATGTGTCCCATCCGTGATTTTTCTGACTTTGGCACTAATATTCACACCTAACAATACGGAACCCTCTTGCGGAACCATTCAGCCACTCTTCCCAACAGTGATAAACCAGGAAACTGATACAGCCTATCAGAGTAAAGTGGGCAGGGCTTATGCTACAAACACACCAACGCTTCATTTTGTTAAGCGCTTATTAAGGAGCTGTGATTTTGGTGTTTTGGTTAGAGGAAGCCTAGTACATTCTACTGGAGAAAGATAAGCAAAACACCCTCTGTCCGCCCACCAGTAAAGAAAGAGCAAAAGTTGGATCAGTGCACATTCTGGTTGATTTCCACCCCACTGTGTGTTACACGTTATTCTTGTGATACATGTTCTGAGCACAACAAACTATAGGCACTTTTCCACAGGTGTACAGGAACCGTGCTGTACCTAAACCGCAACGGCACAGAAGTTGTATAACTGCCAATATTGTTTCTGACTCAATTCTCTCACCAACATTTATGGCCAGCAGTCCCAAAACCACGGCCATGAGGGTCAAACCAGCTGAAACATCTTTTAGCCGTGCAATGAAAACCTAACCCAACCTAACTTGTTAGCGATGTCCTGGCTCACCTTTGTTTCTCTCACAGCATTATGTTAGCGTCAACAGAAAATTCCACTGAAATGTATCTTCAGCCCAAACAGACAGTAATGCTTGTACTTTGGACTTCTCCAGTTAATTTGTATCTCCACTGTTGTTTTTTGGCACAGACAGTGAAAAAAGCAATGGCTTCTTCCACGTTGTCATGACATTTGAACCAATCAGAAAGCCGTAATGGAGTCAACTCAACTGTGACCCACTTTCGGCCCTGTCGTCAAACAGCTCGGGTTCGGCTCGAGTGTTGGTCATTATTCATAATGAAAAAACATTTGTTTGTACTACAGGACAATTCCTTGTGCCAGTGGAAAAGCACCGCGAGTCAATACAAAACACAAGACTGGAAACTGGACTCAAGGCGCCAATTTGAAGACCTCAGGCGTTTTGTGACCCAATTTGAGTCTCACTGGTGTTTTGCCTGCCAAACTTTCAGCAATAGCTGATCAATTATACCCTAAAGCTCAACCCATTCATTCAAATCAGACTGTACAGAAACCACCAAAACAATTCTAAAGATCAATCAGACCCTAAAAATAGAGCGCACACTGAAGGTGACAAGATTCAGATCTCAGTCAGATGCCTCCAGTCATAATAATTTCACATAACTTACACTTTACATTAATACTATTTTTTAACAGCCAGCAAGTATTTAAAAGTTTTTAGAGTTTATATAATAGTTATACTACATTATACTACAATAATTTGAGATAAAATGAGAAATGGAGACACGTGATGGGATAAATAATAAAAGCCCACAACAGAAAGGCTGCGACTTTTCTTACGGGGCAACTGGGACTGTTTATCAGCCGCACGGAAATCATCCCCTGGCACCGACTTTTCATCCTAAAAGAAAACACATCAAAAATATTTTTTTAAATTCACAGAACAAAAGCACTGCTCCTTTAACATGACTGAAGAGAAGAATTACTCACCATTTTAACATGCATCGGTCTGTCAAACAGCATCTGACCATTAAACATGGCTGTTTGTTACAGTTAAAGGAGAAACAACAACAAGCAGACAAGTGGATCCACTACAGATCCAGTCAATCTTTCATTTTTACAGCTAATCAAGACCATCACAAAATACCAACCTTCTATTGACTTGTGACCTCAGAATGTGTAAATGTGTATTATTACACTCTTACAAGAGTCTTGCTTATTATATAAACAGCCCGGAAACTGGAAGAGGCCTAAATAGGACTGGTCTCAAAATCTCCCATAGTGTTTAAGGTATAAACAGTGTGGTTCGGAGTGGGTTCGGCTGAAGAAACTCGCCAGCTCCAGAACTGTTCACAGTGGTTGTGAAGGGAACCAGACATATGCCTCAAAAAAAAAAAAAAAAAAAAAAAAAAAAAAAAGTTCTTCCATGAACTGGCTATGGTTGCACCACCTGATGCCTTTGTTCTATAAGAGTTGTGGGAACCTTTTGGTCCTACATCTAAACCCAATCAGGGTGGAGGTATACATGGAGGGCATCATGACGAAAAGAAGTCCCCAAAGAAAATGATTTAGCTCAGATTGACTGTTCTACATGCTATTAACACTCACACGTGGAGCTTCACTGGGTGTTGATGGTGAATAAAACGTCTGTACTTGTGTTGGAGACGTCTGGTTCCATTCACCACTATAAAGTGAATGCCTTGACATCACAACCAACCATTTACTTAGGTTTTTTGGGGAAGAAATCTGTGAAATCGGCCCCCCTCAGTGATCAGAAGTAGAGTGTGCGAAGGATACAGATGGCCTGCACGGCCTCCAGTGGCTGCTCGAATGTGACGGTACCCATTCCTCTGCTCTTCCCATCTTTATCCTCCTTCACATCCGCCCTCTTCACCATGCCAGCCATGCTGAACACCTCCTTCAGCTTCTTCCAGCCCACCTTAAAATCCAGCTAGACACAGAACACAGCACAGTCAACACACACAAAAAGGAAACTCCTAGGAGGAAACTAAATCATGAGCTTTATGGAAGTTCAGTTGCATGAAGCGCAACAGAATTAGGGAATTTAAACACTGACAGCAGCAGAGACACGGAAACTAAAGGCACAAAGCAACAAGCTCTACAACAACTGAACAGCTATAAAACGAACAAGAATTGACTGGATTAATCAGTGCCTTATCTACTGTAGATAATCTAATTTACCATACAAACATTTCAGTCTTAGAAAAAAACAGCTACAGCAAACAGAAAGAGGGAGTCAAGACTAAGGAACGAACAGTTTACCAGCTACTACAACAGTCACGGCCAATATCGCTGCTCAAAGTCCCTATAACTCCACAGGATACACCAACTACTTGTTTTACTTACATAGAATCAAATTCATATAAGAAGACATTTTATGGAGTAATACTTGCCCTCTGGGGCACCTTGTACACAAATATATTTCACAAAATATACAAAAACATTTCATCATGCACAATATATTACATGGCATCTCCTAATTTGACAATGAGTAATTTATTCAATTTTTTTTATTCATCAACAAACTTTCAATAACTAGGAGTGTAATGATACACTCACGATTCAGTTTGATAGTTGATTCAGGGCTTTCAGTTTATTTAATTAATCATAGTTTCAACAAAGAAAGAGGTAAAATAATATTCAGAATGAAATCTGAATGGAGAAATATTATTCAGTTCTGGGACAGTTCACTAATGAGATGTAACATGAATGTGCTGGACTGGGCTGTTGACGACACAGATTTAACATAAATAATGCAGTTTATAAAGCATCAGATATATCCTCCACAATACACACAGCCTTGTTGCAAGACATCCTTATATTTTCATATAAAATATAACTGTATAAATGTTTTGCCATTGTCCAGAGAACACAAAGAAAGCGCATCTTGGGATGGTGAAATGTCACTGTACTCAGAGGCGGAAGGTTTGAAAGTAGCCAATTCGAGAACGTTATTTATTTCTCCTTGTTGCTGATTGGCTGCTGCCCTTTGACGGAGAGGCGGTCCAGCATTTCCCCCGTGGAGCGCCTCGAGTGTTCATGTTTTTCGTTTTGTTCTTCTTGAAGCCCTGTATTTTAACTGTAAATTAAATTATTTCTTGCTGTATTTACCCTGCTTCTACCAAAGAAAACCTGCAATTGTAAGGGGTTTACTGTATAACCTAAAGTAAACAAGTACATATAGAGAGTAGTTTCTGAAGTGTTAGACTATGATCATATTATTTAATATTGCTCATGTCTGTTTTTCAGTGTGCTGTAGTGGCAAAAGCAGTCATCCTGATTCTAATTCTCTAACTACACTCACCTACAAAATATGTTCAACTTCGGTTATACTTCAGTGTTCTGGCAATTTCTACACAACAATGAAGCTACTTTGACCTGAAAGAGTGAGAAATTATGTTCTTACGTTGGCCACAAAGACGGTGGAGCCAAGGCGCCCGGCCTGGAGCGCACTGATAATGTCATGGGGTATGTTGGGGTTGTTGGCGATGGAGGGAGGCACACTCATCCCTGTCGGACCCACATCCTGCCCCCTGCCCCCAGAGTACATTCCCCCTGAGCGCTGGAGCACCCGCCGGGCATGCTCTCCATCAGGGTCCTGAAAAAAGACAGACAACATTAGTAACCCCTTGAAGGTTGGCCAAAATGATTTAAAAAAAAAAAAAAAAAAAAGCAGAAATATTTTAGTCCATGTCTACAGACAACTGTCATACAGCATAGAGAAACGTAAAGGCAGACGACAGACAAAAAAGGAAACCCAGCAAATACAGTATTTCCTGACAAAAGAATGAACAAAACACAATAATGGTAGATGTTTCAATGACATGCTTTTGATATTTCATACCACATTACTAGTTTAATAATTAACGGATCCATTGTCGATAATAAAGATGTTCTTTGGGGCAAAGCCTTCCACTTTGAAATTGCCATGGCAGTGATGGTTAGTGTAGTGGGTAACATCACTGCCGTCCACGAGAGGGGTGAGTTTAATTTCTACCTTGGGGGTCACGCCACACTACCGCTCCATTAAAATAAAAACAATAATTGGTGCTGGGCACGTTAACGCGTTATCGCGCTAACCGTTATTTACTTAACGTCAACAATTATTTTATCGCATGCTAATGCAAGTTTTTTATCGCATGCTAATGCAAGTTTTAATCCTGTTATTTTCAATCTCTGCTGCTCTTTTGGGCTTGTGGGTGCACGGAGTTCTACACATCGGCTGCTTTTACTTTTGTCTATATTATCTGTAATGTATTATGACATAATATGGACAAAAGTAATGCGACGCCTAGCCCACACGGAAACCAGCCGACACATGGTGCTCCCGTTACTTTTGTCCATATTATATTTTCAAGAAACATTTTAACTGCAGCTGTGTAACTGTCTTAAAGGGAGCACTTTGTTTGCAAACAGGTTTGCAAACCAAACGTTATTACACTTTTGGTTATATAGCAGTATTTCAAAAATTAGTGCGCAATAAACTACTTGAGTTATTAATTTTTTTATATAACTATAACAGAAAACCACATGGTTAATCACGATTTAAAAAAATGTATATGAGCTAAATCTGGTTCTTTATATGGACATGTTGAGCGGTCCCATACCTCTTTGATGTTTAGAGGTCTGCCGCTGAGGTCATGTTTATTCATGACCTCCAGAGCTTTCTTCACAAACTCCTCATCTTTGAATTCAACCACCCTAAAAAAGGGGAACACCGTGTTATTTTCTCCTGAAGGACAAAGGGAAGGAGGAAATATGAAGAACATACAAGAAGTTTCTCATGGGTGGAACTCTCGCTGCCTTTTGTATTTTTCTGTAAAGACACTTAATCAGTTGATCTTAAAGTGAGACACTACAGGCAGAAACAATGATTTTGATCATAAACTGTTTCAGATATTTGGATAAACAGCACCCATAAGATTTTTATTTTTCTTAAAGGTGATCATATGTCAGTAATGTGTTCATCTGTACTCGTTTACCTGCATTTTCTAAAATATAAGACCTAGCTCCACCCACACTCAGCATATGTAGATCATATACATATATGTCTTATACACAAACACATACATATACACATACACTATACCATTAGAATACCCAAACACGTTTATTTCCCTTGTATTCTTAAAACTGCTTTTTTTCAAAATCAGGTTCTCTATTTTCAGAACATCTGCTTTCGTGACATATTCTGGAGAACCTACCCAAAGAATTTCCTAATATATCACTCACTGCCAAATTTAGAACTTTAGAATTTTGTGCTATATATGATGTTTTTCCTATATATTGTTAAAAGATCACAATGTTCTTAATTAACAATAAGAGTGTGACTTCAATAATGTAATTCTGTAATCTGCACATGTAAATAACCATTTTAATCCTATCATTCAAAGGCTGGATTTTTGGTTTTTAAAGATATGAAGTTGCAGTTTACTAATAATCAGATGCCAGAACTTTCGTCTTGTACACAAAAACAAAAGCTAGACAGCAAAGCTGACTGAAGGTTGCGACATCACTGTTGCTTAGCAACAGGGATATGTAGCCTGAAAGTCAAAAATGCAGTTTGAGCCTTTCCAGAAAGTAAAAAAAAATTCAATGCTGTGAAAAAGTCCTAACCCCTTCATTTCTTCATATTTTGCTTCCATAGAGACACTTTCTATAGACAACAGTCCATTTTTAATTTAGTCTGCGAAACAATTCTCCAATCATGAAGGACTTTCGAAGACTCATTTGGAACCAGTGAAACTGGTGCAGATGATTCCAGACTAAGCACACTGCAGCCTGTCACAGTAAAACATTTTTCCTCATTTCTTTCATTAAGTCTACTCAATATGGAAAAGATAAGACAAGCAGAAAACAGTATTTTTGCACCAACATGGTGATTCAAAGCAAAAGTATGATGAAATGAGAGGGCCCAAGATATTCACACAGTACTCCAAGTAAAAAAAAGTATTGTGTAATAGAAATCTCCTTCCCAGGTATTCACTTACCCACATCCCTGTCAGCAGTGCAGGAGAAATTCACAGGCGGCCACAGAGGAGAATGAAGAGACCAATCAAATTAACAATCAAATGACAGAAATGAGCTGTTTGATATACTATTGGCCAAATAGAGGGTAGAGTTTAATATTGAAACAGTGTGCTTTAATTAAGTGGGACAATTTATCTGCAATAACAAGTATAGACTGCAAAAGAAAATTTTATGAACATATTAAATAAACAAGGTCAAATGAGCACTCTGTATGCAGGGTGAATGTTAAAATTGTTTTGCTTTTACCTCCAGTTTAATCATTACTAGACAATTATGCCAAAACAAATGGGCCAAATTAAGATTGATAGAGATCGTGTTCATAATAGAGTGGAATAAAGAGCATTAATGAAGCACAGAGATGGACACGGTTTAAGAGGAGAAGCTGAAAGATGAGGCAAGTTATACAATATAACAGTACAGACTTTAACATACACATTCAGTCTAAGAGTCACTTTATCAAAATTGCCCAAAAATCTTAATGAAAACACCTTGACAGTCATCAAATAAATCATAATAGCTCCAGACTTGAAACCACAAGATTTACAGCCAAATAAACTGGAGTTTTCTTTAAACATTTTAAAAAGAAAGTTTTCCCACTAAACTGCAACAAACCATCCCAAGGTCAGAAGGTCAACGTTCATCAGCAGTATCAGACTCTACCCACAAAAAATAATGAGCCTAAAAATCATTCACGGGTTGCATGTCCCCCGTACAACAGTATTAGAGAGTAAAGCCGCGGAGGGCGTTTAAAGCCTTGCGCAGCACAGCAGAGTCGCCAGCACTTACCCTTGACTTTCCTTCAGCATCCTTAAAGAGCTCCACGTATGTAACCTCACCGACTACATGAGACATACAAAAGGGGAAAATACCAAAGAAACACAAACACAAGGCATTTAAAACACCGGTGGTGTCTTCACAGCAGGCCTGGATACAACACTACAGGTAAAAAGAGCCCAGTTAATCACCATCAGCCAAATCTCCGCCCACAACACTACCGTCCCGTCCCATACTGTAGGTTTACACAGACACCAGGCAGCTAAGCAACAACATTCGACTATGGAGGAGTTTCAGGGACAGGGACAGTTTTCAAAAGCACAGTACTGTTTTAAGGTGACCATCCACCTTTACCATCCTCCTAAAGAGAACATTCCAGTATTGCATGTAGGACACAAACAAATCACATCAATTTTCAAAATCGTCTTTGTCACCTTACAACAGATTCGACAGTATAAAAGAGAGGCTCTGAGGTTACATGTTGGAGCTGATTACAAATACAAAAGCCCAAGAAAGGCATCTTTATCTGGGAAATAATTCAAACCCAAAGCTGGAGTTAAACTCCTCCCAGGAGGAAAGAAGAAACCCTGTCCATGTTTGTGTCACTCAGCTGCAGCTCATCTGCCTAATCCTCTACATTTCACTTCAGATAAGCCCCCGTTAGGTGGCCGACAGAAGGGAAAAGGAGCAAGTGTGTGGCGTAAAGCCCTGGAACCGTTACCTTTCTCGCGCATTAGATCTTTAATTGCCTGCCACTTCATATCATAAGGGATATTGCTAATAAACACGCGGTTTCGGTGGCTGGACTTCTTGTCCCCGGATCCCCCATGACGATCCTTGTATGGGTGGTAGCGGCTGGACTTCCGGCCCGAAGACTTTTCCCTGTCCTTCCCATCAGACTTCTCCTTTGAGGTCTCCTCCGACTCACTGGAACAAAGAACAGTAGACATTTATTAATGCGCTTGTTAGCTTTAATAGAAGCTGGATAGAAGCTTCAATTATCAGTAATAAATCAGTATCAGGGATCACTGGGCATCGATTCAGTATGGATAAAACATTATGCATTAGGCACATTATCACAAAACATGACACTTATATTTTGGTTTTCCAAGGTTTATATAAAACCAATGCATACAAAGACTGAAATCTTTAGTCTGACAACTTCACAGAGGTTACACATTAACTTCGATCCCCTTATCTTCAAAAGCAAAGCATTTTCACTTTAAAGTATTTGCCATACATCCCTCAGGTGAACTTAAAGATTCAATTTCAAACAACAATTGTACATTCCCTTATGAAGAAAGACTACAGATGACTTATTCTTTTGCTGTTTTAATCTTTTTTTTTTGGAATGTTCTGCAATACTAGGCTAAATCAAAAATATATTTCTACCCCATTTTAGCAGAAATAATACATCTGAAAACAGAGTGGAAGACAAAAGTGAAATTCTTATTTAGTCTGATAAATTCTTCCCTAGGGAAATGTTTCGTTCATAAACAAATTCATCAAGACAACCCCCGTCTATTAACGAGTAATGGCATACTACTATAAATCTCTCAAATTTGTGAGCTGAATACTGCTGACTCGTATGTAATTTATTTTTAATCATTTTCCCTCTGTCTTTAAAAGGTTACATTTTGTTTGCATGCTCCGTTTGCTACAACTTTCATCATGTACCACTTACCATATATTACCATAAAAAATCTTCATCAATTAAAGAAAATAAATGGTTTTAAAGTAAATAAGTTTATAGAGAACCACAAATCAGAGCAACTCAAAGAACCATTCAATCTTGTTTATAACAACCACCAACTGTTCCTACTCTGTTATCTACAGTCTGCCAACTGTTCAGCAGTGATTAACCGGCAGCATGGAGCGCAGATTGAGAGCACCTTTGTTTTTAATTCATCTAATCCAAGAAGTCTACTTTTTAACTGTTAAAGGTGCTGATGAATCAGTGAATGGTGTAGCCAGAATACAGAGATATTGAAATGTGTTGATTGTAACATCACAAAAACCGGGGTTCTTTTTGTCTCTTATTTTCCATATTTGAACAGCATGGAATGGGGGACTAAAACGCCATTAAAAATCTTAATCACAGACTAATTCCTAAAGGGTAGTAATGTTGGCCCTTTAACTATCTTGAAAGGTACGACCACCACAATATGTAGCAGTAAAATCGCAATACCGATCTTGCGCCCATTTCGCGCATCTCTAGTAAAAAGTGATCTATAAATAACATTTACTTGAATTGAATGTGGTTCTCTACAGGTAAAACCTGTTCTACAAAGTATATGCTTCTTTGTATCCCTATAAAAATGTCTACCTAATATCAAAAAACGCCCCACTACTGTCAAGTCCTGTTTGTTTCGAGTGAATATTTAAATACAATCTTAGATTTTAATTCACATTTCTCCCTAAGAGCAAACAAAGAACGGTTCTAACAATGAGATAAATGAGCTATTAGAACCTCAACACAGGTAGCACAGGTCACACTCACACCTACAAAAACAGTTTATATTTAAAAAGCCCTCATTTCTGACTGAAAATCAAGTTTACAAAGTGAACAAATTTATGATTTCAGCTAAAACCGATCTGCCCTTTCAGCGAGCTTACATTAGCATGCAGACTAACACCGCGGCAATGCGTAGAATGAACTTTTCTAAAAGGAATAAACCTATAAAATGGTTAGGCCCAATTAAGTTTAAACGTTTAACGTATGCACAACACAATACATATGTTACTATGCGCATTACTTAAGCCTATTTTAAACAATCGACGATTAACAAATCGGCTATTAGCTGTAATGCTAACTATGCTAACCCGGTCAAAAGCTACGGCGCTTATAGGCGCTCTGCTAAACCAGTTAAAAACATAAAATGATCAGAATACATGTTACAATATGTTACGTGTTTAAAAAGAGTGCGAAACGGGAGGTAAATTCGAGTAAAACGATGGTCTTATTGTGTGTCGGACGAAGAGCCGGTTAGCATTAGCCGCTAATGTTAGCTCCAGGCCGTTCCTTAGCCCGCAGGCTAATGGGGGAGAGGGAGAAAACTGATCAAATGTGTCGTTTTCTTTACGTTTTGACGCCGTTGGTCTCCTCTGGCAGAGCGTCTTCCTCTCCCTCTCCGTCTCCATCTCCGTTTCCGTCCCTCTCGGGGTCCGGGGAGCCGCAGGGGGAGTCCTCGGGCTTGAGCTCGCTCTGGAAGTCCGGGCTGTTCTCCATGATCTCGGATCTCTGAGCTCAGAGCCGCGCTGGGCTTCTCTTTCCTCCGGCCGTCGCGAGAGGAGGAGCTGAGACCGCGAGATTTGGAACGAAGCGTCAGCTCCGATTCAGAATCGCATCGGGTCGTTTCGTCTGAACGGTATAGAGATTGTACCTTTGGGACACCGCCGCATAGAGCCAACTTCAATTCACAAAGAATGTGTGTGTGTAGCTCAAATCAGCCGATTCCTATCACCCAAATAGCTGGTTGTGGCTTTAAATCCCAGGACTGCTAGTGGCACCACTGAGGTACCCTTGAGGACGGTACTGCTCCCCAGGCGCTGTGTTTCACTTGGTGAATGCGATTTTGTGCAATTTCGTGCTGTTCACACCTTGTGCTGTGGTTTTTCATTTTGTTACTTTTTCTTTTGTTAATTTACTAGTTCTCTTGGGGACGTAATAGCCTCACATGGTTTTTCCTACCACTGCTGATGACACGCAACTTACTCTCTCTTTCCCTTCCAGTGAAAACCAGGTCTAAACCCATATCTCAGACTGCCTGGCAGACATATCCTCTTGGATGGCGGCCCACCACCTCAAGCTGAATCCCAGCAAGACCCAGCACCTCTTCATCACCAAGCCATGAGCTTGACCTCATCGTTTCTGCTCAGAGAAAGGAGGAAATCTTGGTGTTATGCTAGATGAAGATCTGTCTTTCTCACCACAGATCTATAGAACATGCAGATACCTTCTCTCCAACAGAAGAATCCAACCCGTTCTCACCACAAAGCTACACAGTTACTCGTCCAGTCTCTGGTCATCTCCAAACTGGCTAGACTTCCACTGAAAGTTACCAAACCACTTAAGCTGATTTCGAATGTAGCTGCATTCTTCAATGTTTTAAAAACTGGCTCCCTGTGGTCTGCATTAAGTTCAGATCCTTAACACTTGCTTTCAAGGCCAAGAATGGAATACATATCAGCACTGATCAAGCAGCATGTCTCTTCTCGTCCTCTCAGGGCTTCAAGCACTGTTTGTCTGGAACCTCCGTTGCTTAAATGAAGAGGAAGACATGCGCCAAGACTCTGTTAAGTCTTGGCCCCCCATTGATAGAACAAACTCCCTCTTCAGATCAGATCTGCGAGTCCCTCACTGTCTTCAAGCGTCGTCTGAAGACGCACTTCTTCAAAGAGCACCTTGGTGTCTTACTATTCTTCTTCCCCATATTCATTTTAAAAAACAAAAAAACCCCAAAACTCTTATCTCCATGCCTTCCTTACTTTTGTCTTAACCTCTGACTTAGCCAGCAGCAACTTTGAATAGCGGATGTTGATTTAAGTTTAGCTTTACAGGTGTGAAGAACAGATGTGCACTACTTGAGCACTGATGTATGTTGCTCTGGATAAGAGCATCTGCTAAATGCCTTACAGGTAAATGTAAATTCGATTTTATTTTGTCAAAAAACCGTTCCCCCCTCCACACACACAGGGTTTGATCAGGTTACAGAGAGGAGCCCCATCCCCTCGCTTTTTCATATGTTGCTTCCAAAGATCCAGACTTTCTAGTATTCTCAATGTGGTCTTGAGGAAGAGTTCTCCAGGCTTCCTGTAGGACTTTCAATTACTCTCATTTTCAGTCCAGTCCCTGAACCTGACCAGTTTCATAGGAAAGTTTTTTTGTTTGTGAAGCCACATAATGACCTACATTTGAATCATTCAAGCAGAACAAAACACATCTAACTGAAGTCCTGAACCAGTGAAGAAACAGGAGCAGATGATTCCAGATGATCAGGTGGTGATCAGTATAC
>JBBPCY010000019.1:20003771-20026599 GCA_037974405.1 Brachyalestes nurse
TCAGTTTAAAACAATCATGCCCTGTAAAATTTGGGCTGATGTCTTCACAGTATTCTAATTTTTTGAATTCCTGTTTTTGTGGGTTTTACGAGCTGGAAGCCCAAATTATGTACAAATAAACAACTAGGAATTGAAATTGTTTAAGTTGTGGGCCCTGAATCTATAATCTATGAAAGTGTAACGTTTTAAATGGAATTATGGAAATAAACTTTTCCATGATATTCTAATTTTTTGGAAAGGGTCTGTATGTTCTTTTCACTGCTGCCCTGAAATCCAGAGAGGCTGAGGTGGCAGGACCAGATCAGTTAAGAGAAATGAGTAAACATGTTATGAGTATAAATGTTATGAGTAATGATATTTATTGCCTTATTTTATGGAACAAGAATAGCATGTAAATTTCATAAACATTCCCAAAACATTTTCTGAAAGGGCATCTTCAGTTTGTATTGACACAGCTGGGATACTGGGATTACTGGGTCACAGTCCATGAATAATTTGGGATTACTGGGTTGAACCTGGTGTGATATACTGGACAAATAAATGGTACTGGAGCAGAGAGAGGAAGGAAGTGAATAAGTGATATTTTAATGCCTCATATTTTGCATTTTAGGGTTTTTTGTTAAAAAAAAAGGGAAAAAAGAAAAAATGAAAGAATAATTGTAAAAACAAAGATCTATATATATATATATATATATATATTATAAACAAACATTTTAGCAAGCTAAATGTGACTGATTTCTCTGAGGGGAGTTTAGTATATTGTTTTATGTTCCTTTGTTCTTTGTAAATTACACAATAAAAGAATTTTAATGGCTGTTTATTTCTGAAGGCCTCCTGTGGTCGTCATGGTGAGGAACCAACACATAAAATAAACATCAGTTTCCACCCGAATCTTAGTACAACAGAGAACCAGCTGTTTTATACATTATTTACTTTTTACATTAGTCTGTTTACGTATTATATGCTTAATAATTGAGGAAATATAATTATTTAATAAAACAAATATTTAATAAATTCTTTAGAATAATAATGATCGTTATAATACATGTTTCTGGCGAATGCCATGTGTTGTATTAAGTGTACAGTAGATTTTTGCAGTGAATGATGGAGTGGTGATTGTGTCCCGTCAGGCTGGGATGTTTACAGAGCCGGTGTTTATACAGCGGGAGGATCAGGCCCAGGTCTTGTGCCCTTTAGTGAAGACCGTATGGATGTGGACTCGGCAGCCTCTTAACCAAATGTCACTGAAATTCAGGGGAGAGCCAGTCAGGAAGGAGATATTATAATTTTGCATATAACTTTAAAGATGTCAGATCGACCTGCTGTTAAAATACAATAATGTTGCTTTTGTTGACTTATAAAATAAACACACACTTAAACATAAAACACAGAAAATGTACAGTAAACCCCCGACATTCGCGGGGGTTATGTTCCAAGAGCACCCGCAACTTCGTGATGTGGTAAAAACATGCCCAGAAATGCCCATTTTTATAGTGTAAACCCTAAATATGCCACCAAAACACTTTAATTTCATTTTGAACTCAGATTAATACTTTACCCTTAAAGAAAATGTAAAGGTAAACCCTATTGGTACACTGTTTACACTGAACTCCTGCAGTTAACTCCTGAACTCCTGTAATTAATGCAAGGGCGTTTTCTTTGGTATGCGCTGTCGTTTTCTTTGGTATAAGCAGGTAAATACATCAATAATTTAATTTACAGTAATAAAAATACAGGTATTTAAGAACAAAATGAACAACACCAGAACACTCCAGAGTGGAGTGGGGGGTGGGAGCAATAAATAACGTTCTCGGATTGGCTACTTTCAAACCTCCCGCCTCAGAGTACAGCAGTATTTCACCATCCCACTATGTCCTTTCATTGTTCTCTGGACAGTACCAAAAAATTCTAGTTACAGTTTATATAGAAAAGTAGCTAAATGTACGTTAGTACATTATATTTTTCTTAATAATTTAGCACTAAAATGCATGAAAATTTATATATTGCCATGCCAAAGCAAAAAAGAAAATGAGGATATCTGCGGTTTCTGTATATAAAAATACAGACTAGAGGACAAGGATGCCGCTGAGCTGAGTGCTGAATCTGGAGATATAAAGGGGGCAGCAGAGTGCGGTTCTGTCCAGACTGACAGAAGGAGAAAGAACAAGAGAAGATAAACAGAGTGCAGGATCTTACCTGAGATCTGAGCTGACTGACCCTCAGACATGGGGGTCTGGAGACCTTAAAGAAGCTGTGTGTGTGGAGGTTTGATGGACTGAGGTTTGATGGGAAGATCCTCCAGCTGTGAGATCTGGAACAGGAAGATGAGTGTGGTGAAGTCTTTTTTGGGGAATCTTCTCACCAGGACTGGATTCCAGAACCTGAGGAGAGCTCACTGTTCTCGCACCTCTCTCCCCGCCGGTGAGATTAAACCAAACCTCACGTCTCCTGCTTATCACCTGTACTCTCAACTCTAGTTGTTTTGCTGAATATTTTGTTGCATGACGTAATATGCAAATCTCCTTTTTTATTAGACAGTACCAAATAATAGCAAAATACAGTTACAGACAAAGCAAGCACATGGAAAGTTCGTTAATTTTTACAGATAAAAGAAAAGGCTACGATTGGCAAAAATCTTATTTTGTAGTTTTAGTTGTCTCCGGTGCAGTGCATCATGGGTGTTGTAGTTTTTTTTTCCTGATGCCGGTTTGGGTCTTACTGCGCTTAAAACTACTGCTGGTAGAACGGCATATATATAAATACATATAAATGTGTGTGCATGTATAGTACATTAATTAACTGAACAGCACATATAAAATCATTTTCACAAAAAATAATGTACACAATCAGGTGGTCATTGATCAGGTTTCATCTACTTTGGCCTGTTCCTGTTTTATTAGGGGTGGGATGAAATCGTCTCCATTTCATTCCATCCTCTGCATATTCCTCTCTCATACCAACTGTCTGCATGTCTTCTCTCGCCACATCCATAAACCTCCTACCAGGCATTTATCTTCTCATCTTCCCTGCAGTTCAATCCTCAGCATCCTTCTCCCAAAACACTCAATCTCTCCTTAGCGTCCTTCTCCCAACATACTCCGAGTCTCTCCTCAGCACATGTACAAACCAACGCAATGTTCAAGAATCTGATTGGCCCTTTGTTTCTAGGTCCAATCACAGAAGGGGGTGGGGGCGTGACTTGTTTGGCGGGTAGCTTAAAACCACTTGTTAAGCGGGAAAACTTCAAAAGCAGCGTGCAGAGCCTCTCAGGAGTTTGGCGGGTCGCTTTGTGTAATTTTTAATGCTCTAAAGACAGATTAAGTCTTGTTTTTAATATTTAGACGTGTCCCCGCCGCTCTCCTGCAGGTGTCATGCCGTGCTCTGACGGGACTGAGGCCGCCGCTGTGTCTCCGGCAAAGCGGAGCCGGACTGAGGGCTCCGTGCTGCGGTTCGCTAAGCTCTCCGAGAACGCCACGACCCCCACAAGAGGCTCCAACAGGGCGGCGGGCTTCGACCTGTACAGGTACACACAACCAGCTCCTGTTCTGTTCAGATTTACCAAAGTCATTTCTGCTTGCACTTTGTTTGACCAGAAGTTTAAGCCTCCAAATTATAGTTGAATTAGAACTTGCTACTCAGTTTTATGTATCAGGTACTTTTTCTTTGTTGGCGACCTAACGTTACATAGATAAAACATGCAGGTAATAAACCCCCACGGCGGGAAATATCGAAGCTGTGGTGCTAAATGTTTCCCGCCTCCCATGTCATGTGACTTACACAATATGGACAAAAGTATTGGGACACTTGTTTTTCAGGGGTTGGGTAAGGCCCCTTACTTCCAGTGAAGGGCGGTCTTAATGCTTCAGCAGACCAAGACGTTTTGGACAACGCCATACTTCCAACTTTGTTACAGTGTTTGGGGAAGAATCTTTTCTATCCCGGAGTCCTGACCGCAACCCCGTCCAACACCTTTGGGATAAACTGGAACGGAGATTGTGAGCCAGACCTTCTCATCCAACATCAGTGCCCGACCTCATAAATGCTCTACAGAATGAATGACTCAAATTCCCACAGAAACTCCCAAAACTTGTGGAAAGCCTTCGAAGAAGAGTAAACCCTCATGCGGAGAAAGTTGTTTTTCCCATTTTGTAAAACTGTACGTTACAACGTCCTCTATCGCACTAAAGAAATGTGTGAAATGTTTTATAAACAGAAAATTGCCTGGTATCAAACTGAACCCAAAGAAATGTGTACAGACACTGAGAACACAAGTTCATTTTGTGTTTATGCAGTTGGTCCATGTTAGTTACAGATTTCATTCAATATGAAGCAAAAAGTCGATTGAGAGACGTTAACTGTTGAAAGGGGCAAATTAAAGGAGGATTAAATGGGACAAACTGTAAACATGAAATAAGCATGAGTAAATGTCTGTACACATTTTGTATGTCAGTTTGACTCCAGGCTGTGTTATCTGTTTTAAACCTATAAGAAAAATCCACATTTTACTATCTAATACTCCATTTAGGGCAACAAAAACAAAGTTCCAACACACAAACGGGTATAAAATTTAAGTTTAGCCAAATTTCTGAAGGTTTAAATTGCTGGACAAATTGACCCCAAGTTTATAGGATGTCGGTAAACTTGAACAGAGTCTGAGGGTTAAAGCTCACAGGTGAGGACTTCAGTAGCTCTGACATGCCTGTGTTTGTGTTCAGTGCATATGATTACTCCATCGGGCCCATGGATAAAGCCATAGTGAAGACTGATCTCCAGATCGCGGTGCCGCCGGGCTGCTACGGCCGTGTGGGTGAGCAGCGGTGTTCTTTCCTCTCAGTGTACCAGCTGGGCTTTCAGTAAACATTAAATACTTCATTAATTTTGTCTCTTGCAGCTCCTCGATCCGGCCTGGCTGCAAAACACTTCATAGATGTTGGCGGTAAGTTAGTAGTTCTCTGTACAGCTTGTTGGAATTTTCTGTTCCACCATAAAAGTTTATAAGGGAGAATCACGTTGACCCCAAAATGTACTTTTAGTAGTAAACCCCACATGGGGTTGGAACTAAGTAAATAAAATGAAATGCTCCTGATGGGTTAAGTTCTACTCTTCGGTGGTTCTGTTCAGCCGGCGTCGTGGACGAGGACTACAGAGGAAATGTGGGCGTGGTACTGTTTAACTTCAGCAAGGAGACGTTTGAAGGTAACCTGCTGTTTGACCTCCAGGACTGGTTGAGAAATGGGTTAGACTTGGAGTATCTGACTCTTTTTTTTTTTTTCTCACCCCCTTTGCAGTGAAAAAAGGAGACCGTGTGGCTCAGCTGGTCTGCGAGCGGATCGTTTACCCAGACCTGGAGGAGCTGCAGGTAAATACTAATAGGAGAGCAAAACTGCTGTTAACAGCCCCAATGACTCATTTGATTTCAAAATTGTCATTTATTGATTGGGACAAATCAGAGACCCTTACATAGTTTTACACGGTCATGGCACACGTCTTCAGGTTCCATGACCACCTCAAATCACTAGAACACCCAGTAACTCACCTGGAGTTGATTGGTCACATTGTTAAACACTGATTGGTTAGAGGCTCATTTGCATATTGCAGCCTTCTGTGGTCAGTATTGCAGAAACCAATATCACCATAATGATAAACAGATGTGCAGCCCTGCATGAAGCAATTTTTTTTTTGTTTCTTTTGCACCTGTACAGTCAACCTGGGTGAAACCATGACATTAGACTCATCTTTGGTCAAATTATTTCAACCACAACTTTTACTGAGTAACCTTCAACTCAATCACTGTTTGGTCAGACATCTGCTTCACATATTACATAATCAGTCGCTTTAAGTGCGTCTGCTACTGATACTGGTAGGTTAATCATTGATTCTGGAAGTGTCAGCAGATGTTCTTAAAGCGCTGGTATTGGTGGGGCTGGTGGTGGCAATGCTTTTGTTTGTAATTGTGAGCTGCTTGTTTGTTTTTCAGACTCTGGATGAGACAGAAAGAGGCTCTGGAGGGTTCGGTTCCACTGGAAGGAGCTAAAGCTGCTATTTATTTTTTAAAATGTTTTTGAATAAAGATTGCTTTTATAGTAATGTTTCATTTGTGTTTCTAAACAATAACTTGTGAAGCAATACAATCTTCAGCCAGCAGGTATTGCTCTTCACCTGTTTTGCACTTATTCCTGAACTGTGAAACACCTGTAAGTGTAGTTTTTTTTTTTTTCCCCATGCTTCCTTAGTTCAAGGTAATGTTCGTTATTGTGAAGCTGATTTTATTAGGCCTCTGAGTGTAACCAGTAGTGGTTTGAGCCATCTCTGTACTTTAAAATAAATTGTTTTCAGGTCCAATTGCTTTACTTTCTAATGCTAGGAAATTTCTGTGGTTTTGGTCAGTCTGGTTTAAGCAAGTCTGTACAAACACATGAAAGAAAGCCACAAAAATGAATAAATCTTAGTTCTTCCCAGGTAGTTTAATCACCACATTCATCAGATTTGTCATCTTCATGCTAGATTTTCCTGGGGTGTAAGGGTTAATGATTTGTTTACCCTATTGCATACTTTAATTTCATTAAACAATTAGTTTGATATTCTGTTTAGGGTGTAAATGTATTAAGGTGCAGAGTGGTTAGACTATTTAAAATGACCCAGGGTGCCTAGTACTGTTTTAGGATCATGTTTAGATGGAATATGCCAGGCAGAATGATCCAGTTCTGTCGAGTGTTCAAAGTATGACGGCCGGCTTTCAGATGGTTGTCTTGAATGATGCACTTCCGTTTTTTAGATTTTCAGTCTTGGCCTCTGTGTTCTTAACTTTAACAAACCTTAGTCGCTTTCGGCCCGTAGCTCAGTGCAGAAGTGGAAGGGACTTTGGTAAGTAGATGGCGCAATATGGTTTATTAATATTAAAATGTTTCATTTATTGGATACCAGAAAGGGCAATAAAAAGGGTGTTCCTCAAACCATTTGGGAAAAAAGGCAAAGCTTAATTCTGGACAAAGTTATAGCACCCATGGTGAATCACCACTGAAAATTATTTAGGAAATGGGCCCACTACAACCCACGTTATAAAGGAACGAACATTTTTTTTTTAAATGAGCAGGGCTGCATACAGTGCTGGACTGGCCATCGGGCATACTGGACGGATGGTACATTTGGGCCGGCGCGTATTACCGTTAGCACCCCCGCCCCGAAGAACGACAGCGGCCCCGGTAGGCGGGGGATCCCGTCAGCATCCCACCCCCTGGAAAAGCACGATATCGAGAGGGACACTGGCGCGTATTCCCGTTAGCACCGACCCCCCTCTCCCCGTTTGGCCGGTCTCAAAATGTCCAGTAAGATAGTTTGTCCCAGTCCAGCCCTGGCTGCATATGAACAACTGCACTGCAGCTATTTTGTTCTTGAATGCGACTCATGAAACGTCCGACGAGCTAAATCAGGTGCATTAAATATTAGAACACTGATATGTACTGTTCTGGAGCTCCACGTTGATGTCGTTCAGAAATAAGGGACCCCTTAAAACCAAAAAATATGTTTTATTGTGAATTTACAGCTAAACCCCTCACAGATGTGAACACCACAATCCAGTAATAAAATGGTTTTTTTTTTTTTTTTGTATTGTCGCCATGGCGACGGCACTGACTGTACTTTGCAAGTGTGTGTTTTGTGGCCGTGGGGGCCTCAGTGCAGTAGTCTGGAGTCACAGACGTTGCTGGTTTTTCCCTCGGAATGGTGAATGTACACAGTTAACAAAAAAGTAGTTGGTCATTATGTTGAGCACCATTTTGCGACCCTCCAGTCCAGGGTGTGTAACTAGTTTAGAAAAGATTCCCCAAGTTAAAAGTGGCATGGTTACAGTATACACACACAATGCACGTAGCAGAAGGCGTAAGTGATGGACAGGACAGAACGGCTGCTGAGCTAAACGCTGGTTCGCTTGCAAAAGGATGCAGCAGACAGGACGTCTGCGGAACAGTAATGAGCTCCTGCGCTGGTAAAGGATATTACAGTGCATTCATAAAAATCTAATGTTGACAACGTTACTAGCACCAGTAAATATGATTAAAACAACGGTAAGAAAGGTGGAGAGAGCGAAATTAACGAAGCGAAGTCCGTTAAGGCTTAATGGTGCCCTCCTGCAGTCTGCACATCCGAACAAGTGCAGAGCCAATCAGAATAAACCCTATTCAATCAATAGCTTTCTGTTTGTCGCAAACACATACACAGTGGTCATTTCTCAATGAGAATGTTCCGTTAATCTTCAGTTCCTTTCTTTCCTCAATTTATGAGCACAATGGAATATTTACTATTATTTTTACCGGTTACTCTAATAGATTTGTATATGTGGAGAGATCTTTGGTCATGGCAGATGGAGTCCTCTCTGTGTCTTTGGTTTGAAGCGCCCTAGTGCAGGATTATCTGCAATTTGACGCGTAGTGTGTCTCCCAGCTGTCCACTGAGGTAGTCTTTATCGTGTCTGTCCTCTAGAGCGGCCAGTTCTTTCTTGCGGTACAGAGGCACACTGCTGATTTGTAAATAATGGGCCCCGGGGAGCAGGTTTTTACTCTTGTTTAAGTGCAGGTAGCTGACCCCGTCCCGCTCTGCCAGTTTAAACAGGCCCTCCTCGTTGCCGAAGTCAATGGTGTAGCGGACGTGGTTGGTGAGTGTGGACAGGGCTGGGATGAACTCGATGATGTGGTCTTTGCTCTTCAGGTTGCTGATGTTCAGGTTGAAGTTGATGGTGTTGTCAGTATCCACACTGGCTAAGCTGACGGTCTCTTGTTCAACCTGCTGAAACACAGACGGCATAAAGTGTGTTTAAAAAGAAAATTTAGTGATTCACATTGAAAACTCTTAAGTCATCACCTGCTAGAGTGTTAAAGCAATATGTTGATACTTAAAATGCCCCAAACCCCAAATATCATCATGCAGCCTTCATTTTCTGAGGTTGGTATCTCTAGTTTTAGCGCTGGAGCTACGAGGATAATGTAGCTAACAAGTAATGGAAGCCAATACAACACCAATTAGCACTGTGCTAACTGTGCTATCGTCTGATGTAACGTCTGCATTTTAATTATTATTAATAAAGAGCATTTTACAATCAAAACACTAACTTCTCTGACAGCAGTAACAGAAAAACAAGCTGACTGTCCCACCTAAAGAGGTAACACGAGTTGACATGTCATACCCGATGTGAACTAGAGTAACAGAGGACCTGTCAAAGGTTGAGATGGCCCCGTAAGATGTTACCTGGCTGTCCGGCAGGAGTTCCCCAGTAGTGTTGGTGCTCCGCTTCTTCCTGCCCTTCTTGGGGTAGCCGTTGATTTTGCACTCATAGCAGGCCTCAGGGGACAGAGAGTTTTCCTCTCCCTCTGATCCAGGACTAGCAACCGGGCTACTACCACCAAAACCCACTCCAGATACACAGTGCCTGCAACACATGACATCATGAATCCTAACTATTAATTTTAATATTTCAGTCAGTAACTGATCATGTAAAAAATTTGTTTGTAGGTTGAACAGCTGACAGGTGATCTATTGTGATTCTATGGTAAAAGGAGAATGCTCTAGCTGGTAATTTGTCACAGTTCATTAGGTTAGGTAATACCAACATACTGACTGTTTCAGTTTTCATACCTGCATGCTAATAGTTTAGGCTAACCAGCTTCTGTCAGCAAGACAGTGGAGTAAGTCTGTCAGTGAAGAAGCTGAAACAAACTCTTCACTTCACTACAGAACATCTGTATTTACTACAGAACTGCAATAAGGATCAGGATCAGTAATGCAACTATTAGGGGAACAGGGAAGCAATTTCACTTCAAGAAATATATGTATAGATACTGACTCGGTTGCAAGGGCAGAAAGACCCACCTTTTTTACATCATTCTTCCTTTAGGATTACACACCTAGCCTGTTTATCTCCTTTTTATTCATAATGTAACATCATATACCCATTAAAACTCAACGTAGGTGGTCAAACATAAATGTTTAGGTTAGTACTGCAAGCCTGTGGGAGGAGCAACATGCTTTAAGAACATCAGCCTTACGTTTCTCCCTTACAAGAAGATACTGTAACATGTATGTTACAAGAATATTCTAATTAAAATAGAATGAACTGTGATATAGCTTTGAAAAAGACTGTGTGTCCGTGTGTGTGTGTGTGTATCTGTGTAGATGGGGGTGTGTTTCTAAACTGGCCTGACATTCTAGGGGTATAATTCATTGACCTCAATTTGATTATGAAGAAAAATAATCATATACAATTTATACTGTGTAACTTATCACCCAACCTTAATCATAATAACTTGCATGTACTTGTATCAACTGAATTTTCACCCCTGTTATTAATTTTACCCCTATCCCCTACATCATGCTCTCACCCCTGTCCAGCCCTGAAGTATCCGGGTGGGCAGCCACAAAGGTATCCCCCATCTGTGTTGGAGCAGCCATAGGTGCAAGGGGTTTGCATGGATGAACACTCATTTACGTCCTGACAGCCGCCGGTTGCCTGCTCGAACGTGAAACCAGTTGGACACAGACAGCGGAAACTACCCAGAGTGTTATGGCAGGACGCGCCGCCGCAAATCTGACTGTTCTGACATTCATTCTCATCTGTAAATAAACACACAAAAGGTCATCAGAGCTGAGTCTGGTTTCCACCGATGGAAAATGCATGTAGAGCCCACACACGGTAAAAATCCTACATTCAAATCATCTTACACAATTTACGTGTTTTATTGTGCCAGCAATACTCTGGCATGAATGGGAATTCCACTGTTTTTTCAACATTAAACAGACGTTCAGAATAGGTTTAGTCATTCTAGAGAAACTCAGACTCAGAACTGTTCATAGTGGTGGTGAATGGAACCAGACGTCTGCCCCTAAAAGCTCCCTCTCAGAAGGTTATTCCATCAAATGGTAATGGTTGCATCGCCTAATGTCTGAGATGTTGTTCTACCAGAAGCTTTCGGTCATAAAGCTAAAACCATTTGTGATGAAGTTATTCATGCAGGGCGTAGTGAGGCAAAATGGTCCTCAAATAAAACCAATTTAATTTAGGTTGTCCACTGTTTTACCATCATCAACATCCATATAAACAATCAGAGACACATGGAGGGTCGACAGTGAATAAAACAGCTGTATTTGTGTTGGAGACGTTTGATTCCATTCACCACCACTGTAAAGAAATCAGATTTTCTACAATTAACCGTTTCTCATCAAACACACACTGAATGACTTAGTTTACATCTCAATTACTGTGCCTTTCATTCACAGGCAGTTCTTCAGTAGTACTTGTCTCTCTGGCAAAAGAGAAGATAGACATTCTCACCTACACACTGGTTCCACTGGTAGTGCTGCAGGTAGCCTTGAGGGCAGTTACACCTGTATCCCCCGATCAGGTTCTGACAGCCGTGCTGACACCGATGACTACCGTCACACTCATCCATGTCTGCAGAGGGTTCACACACACAGACACACACACACAACACCACATACACAAACAACATGCACGCACACAAGTAAGAACCCTAGTGAAGGGCACAGAGGACAGATCTTAATCTTAAAAGCATGTGATGTGTGTGTGTACGTTCACTGACCTTCGCAGTGCTGACCGTTCTGGTCAAGTGTGAACCCTCTCTGGCACTCACAGTTAAAGCTGCCTGGACTGTTCTGACACACTCCGTTCGGACCACACAGCCCAGGTTCTGTGGTACACTCATTGTTGTCTACATACACAGACACAATACACGAAAGCTGTAAGCAGAGTTATATGGATGCAAGAAATGCTAAAATCTGTAAGTTCACATTTCACGGTTATGCGGCATTTAAAATGAACCTTAAACTTTCTGTGGACACAAAGCAAAGTGAACCAATAACTAAATCAAAACCCTCACATCAAGATTCAGATGTTTACTGTCACAAAGTTATTAACGTAGTTAAATGTGACCCTGAATCGGTTCTGAGTGTGCAGTCACTAGAAAATAAAAAAAAAACAACAGAATAATAAAATATAATAGAATAGAATACCCAGATTCAAACTCCCAACCCTGGAGATGTGAGGCAACTGTGCCACCATGGGGCTGAATAATAGAATGAATTGGAAGCATCAGATGGAGACCCTGTATCTGTGCATCACGTTGCTTTGGTTTGATGTGCCAGCTCAACAAAAATACAGCCATTTATCTTTAAACTGAACAAAAATGAAAACGAGGACGAGGTTCAGATAATGGCTGTAACCAAGGACTCAAAATTGATGAAAGAAATACCAGGACTTAAAGAACACAGTGAGAGGATGGGAACTAATTCAACATGAAAAAAATAAAGGTTATGACATCAGGTAGATCTAATGCGTTTCCAGTGTGGAACGTCCTGAACGTTTGTGTCCTGTTAGCACACCTGGTGTTCCAGATTGGTCTCATGTTAAGCTGCCCTGCTGCTGAAAGCAAGGAGTTGTGTCTGAGAGAGTGTGTGTGTTAGTGTCTCAGCTGTGAGAGAATGAGCTCATGCAGCAGTCAATGCTTAACAGTGCAGTATCCATGGCAATGGGGCTTTAATTCATTCCAGCTAACAGCTAACTTCTGGGTTCCTGTAACAAGGGTCAGCCACGTCTCATTGGAGGGCTGGGGGTTTATAGTTATTAATTAAGAGGAGAAGTGACCCCTGGGAAAGGTCATTATGCAGAACATTACACAGCAGTGACCCTGTGTGTGTGTGTGTGTGATTTATTTGTATGTCTTCTCAGAAAGGAATCTGTACACATGCTTTCAAGAAATAAAAAACCAAAACAGTACATTCCAAGTGGTCAGGATTGGAATCATCATTGTAAGCATGTCTTGGGTCATTTTTTCTGGTCAGGGATGAAGCCAAGCTCTGGACTTCACACCATTCTGACTGGAGAACTTGAATGTCCTAAATGTTCAAAAGTCTGTGGATCCCTGATGCTCCAAGGTTTTTTCAGTTTGCCCCCTTTTACTGCAGTAACGGTCTATACTTTTCTGGGATGGCTTTACACTAGATGCTGAAACTTCGCTGTGAGGATTTGATTTTGATTACATTTAGCCATGATAGTATCAGTCAGGTCAGGTACCGTGGCTCTGAATCACAGATTCCACTCCAGCTTACTGCAAAGGCTCTGGATGAAGCTCCATCACTCCAGAGACCACAGCCCAACACTGAGGGGCTTAATAGCCTATGAGCATGATAAACTCAGGGTCATGTGTGGCTGTTGCAGTCTGTTCTGTTGGTCAGTGCTTTTCTATGGAGATACGAGCTGTGCATTAACACCTGTGTCAGCGGTTGGGGCTCCTTAAAGTAGCAGAAATCACTGAGCAGAAGATCTGTCTGGCCAACAGTGTTTATTAGTAATACAGCAGGTTTGTAGCTCTCACCGATGCAGGCGGTGTGGTGCTGGGTGAACCCAGGTGGGCACTTGCAGGTGAATCCACCGATTGTGTTCACACACAGGAACTGACAGTTGTGTTGCTTAGTAGAACACTCATCCAAATCTGAGAGAGTCAGAGAGAAAGAGAGAGAGAGTGGGCAGTGTTGTTAATATATGTAAGATTGACTGTGTGTGGTTACCTTTTGTATGTCTATTGATGGATTAAGAGGCTTGTGTATAATAAATACTACCCACACTGTATATTAATATGTATATTTCAAAAGCTTCATTGAATGCAAAAATGTTGAGTGGGTGGGTCTGAGATGTTTGTCTTTCAGTTGTAAATATTCATTACTGGCATATACAGGGCTGGTTCTCGTTTTCAGTCCAGTCATTGAACCTGAGCAGTTTCAGAGGAATGCGTTTTGTTAGTACAGCCAAACAGTAACCTACACATGAATCCTTTGAGCATAACAAAGCACATGTAACTAAAATGCACAAACAGACTATGTAGAAATGTAAAAAACAGAAATAATACAACATCCACCTGGACTAGTATTACACAAATTAATTATACAGATAATTAATAATTATACAGAATTACAGCTGCAGTAAATTGAATAAAAAAGCAAATATTTAATCTAATTATTTACCAGTGGATGATGATAATTTTATTTTAAGCAATTGTCTTCTTTATTTTCTAACAGCCTGGTATTTGCAATTGTTTCTGTGTTTGTTCTTTCGTGTTGTTGAATAAGACGTCATCCATCCATCCGCAGAGAAAAGACCAGAATGTATGTGTGTACGTGTGCGTGTTACCTCTACAGCTCTTGCGGTCCTCCTGCAGAATGTAGCCCCGAGGGCAGGAGCACAGATACCCTCCCTCCACGTTCTTACAGATAAAGTTGCAGGGCTTTGGAGCCTGGGCACATTCATCCACATCTACAGAGAGAAAAACAAGTCCTTGTAACACTCACCACTCAGACAGCAGCTCATACTAAAACAACTTGGAGATGATCTTTGATCAGTTGATCAGCTGGTCTCAGTGATCAAACATCTGATCAGGTGAAAACCTGCAGCCCTCTATTCAAACTGCAGATCTGCTGGGATATTCTAGCACGACCATCTCCAAGGTTACAGAGAACAGTCAGAAAAAAAGAAAATATCCAATGAATGCAGTTCTCTTGTTGATGCCAGAGGTCAGAGGAGAACATCCAGACTGGCTAGAGAAAATAGGAAGGCAACAGTAATTCAAATAACCATTTGGCACAACCAAGATCTGCAGAAGAGCATCTCTGAACACACAACACTTCCAGCCTTCAGCAGGAGAGTTGCACCACTGGGTTCCACTCTTGAGGCTATGGTTCAAAACTGGACAACAGAAGAAAAATGCTGCCTGGTCGCAATTGCTGCTGGGACATTCGGACAGTGGGTCCAAATTTGATGTAAACAACATGAATGCATAAATCCATCCTGCCTTTTATCAGTGGTTCAGGTTGATGGTGGTGTAAAGAGTATTATTTGTCTACTTTTGGTCCACATAGTACCAACGGAGCACTGTTTAAAAACTACCTTCGCTGTGTTTTTGACCATGTCCTTCCCTATATGTCCACAGTGAACCTTTTCAAATCATCAACTGGTTCACTGTACTCAAGACAGCCTCCACAGTCACCTCATCTCAGGGTAGTGGTGGAACAGGAGATTTGTATCCTGGATATGCAGCCAATAAATTTGTAGTGTGGACCTAAATCTCTGAGGAACATTTCCAGCACCGTGTTGCTGGAATGAAGGCAGTTCTGAAGGCAAAAGCGGTTCAACCTTGCACTTGCACTACCTAATAAATTGTCCGGAGAATTTATATCCAAACTCCATCTCCTGTCCTTTAATCCCTGTCATGTATGTCCTCAGCTTGGTCTGGGCAGGAAGAGACCCAGACAGAGTTCCTGCTATTTTGTCTTCACCCATGTGACCTTGCTGCTGAAAAGGAAACTAAACAGTATGATGAATTATTAGAATATGCACACACACACAAACACACACACACACACACACACACTCACCCACGCAGAGGGTGCCACTGATGTCAGTGGTGTATCCGGAACTGCAGACGCATTTATAGGATCCCTGCGTGTTCACACACCGCCCGTTCTTACACAGGTTCCCCATCACCTTACATTCATCAATATCTGCCCAAAACACAATACACATATCACAATGATAATAATAATAATAATAACAATAACTCGTACATGTTTATGTTGCACTTTTCAACACTCATGTCCATCTGTGTTTGTAAGTAACTCACCCTGTCCATCGCTGTGTTAGTAACTCACCCTGTCCATTGTTGTGTTAGTAACTCACCCTGTCCATCGCTGTGTGAGTAACTCACCCTGTCCATTGTTGTGTTAGTAACTCACCCTGTCCATCGCTGTGTAAGTAACTCACCCTGTCCCTTGCTGTGTAAGTAACTCACCCTGTCCATCGCTGTGTTAGTAACTCCATCGCTGTGTAAGTAACTCACCCTGTCCATTGTTGTGTTAGTAACTCACCCAGTCCATCGGTGTGTTAGTAACTCACCCTGTCCGCCGGTGCGTGTGAGTAACTCACCCTGTCCGTCGGTGCGTGTGAGTAACTCACCCTGTCCGTCGGTGCGTGAGTAACTCACCCTGTCCGTCGGTGCGTGTGAGTAACTCACCCTGTCCGTCAGTGCGTGTCAGTAACTCACCCTGTCCGTCGATGCGTGTCAGTAACTCACCCTGTCCGTCGGTGCGTGTGAGTAACTCACCCTGTCCGTCAGTGCATGTGAGTAACTCACCCTGTCCGTCGGTGGTGTATCCAGGGCCGAGGGGACACATCTTTTTGTACTGTGTAGTTCCAGGGAGCGGACAGAGCTCGCAGCTCGACCCCCAACCGCGGCCTCCATCACAGCAACACTCTGACTTCGTTACACTTGCCCGGCTGCTGGAGCCCATCTGACACAGAGTATGCAAAACCTCCGTGTAACAGAACCCTTTACGATTATCTAGAACACACCACAGACCAACGGTTATTTTCAGAAATAAAGAAAGACAAACATCACCTGACAGTGTTTATGTTCTTTCTTGTAGCTTTATGAGTAGCTACCAGATCTGCTTTTCCAAAAGTACTGATACACTGATACACCAACTGAGACCTTGTTGGCTCCTCAAAAATCTAATTTTTTGGGGGGAATTCCAGTAAGAGAAAATAATTTGAAATTGAAATGCCATATGCATGACCTTTATATTTGTTTAGATAACTTTTAAATAGAACATTATTAACTAAACTGAAACTATGTCCTATGACTGATTGTTGATCTACTCATATAACTCGTGGTTGTAGTAAAAGTATTCTGTGCATCTAGTTGAGCTAATGTTGAAGGAATGTATTTAGACATGGAAACAGGAAAATCTGTAATCTGATGAAGTTACAGGAAGAAATATTTGATCATATCTGTGTGGACTTCTATTTCCACTAGGAGGCTGGAGCGAGAGAACTCTGGTGTGCTGTTACACAGTGGCTGCGTAACAGAAATAGGGCTGCACTAAACACTACCTCACACACACACATACACACTCACCAATACATTCAGTCTGGGTAGAGCTGGGTACAAAGCCTAGGTCACACCTGCACCTGTAGCTTCCCACCGTGTTCTCACAGCGGCCGTTCTCACAGATGCCGGGTTTGGCTTTGCACTCGTTCAGATCTGCTCAGTCAACCAACAAAAACAGCCCCGTAGTTGTTACAGTAAAACAAAGATGAGATAAACAGAAGTGCTCTATTGGTGTCATGAGAGAACTTAATATCTCTGTTTACTCTTACAGAGAAGGAAAAACATCTACTTAACATCTATTAACAAATCAAACTAATAATTTCATTTTAACAAAGTTAAATTTGTCAATTCATCACTGGTCTGTGTATAGGGCAGCTGGTGTATTCAGACACTGTAGCAGGAAGAATGGAGTAAGATTTCTTTATGACAGCAATGATGCAGATGATTTCATAAATACGGAATCCAGTGGATAACGTGTACTGGACCATTACTGACTGCTGTTTTGTGGTTTCTCACCCATGCAGCCTTCTCCGCTGGGTTGTCTGGTGTATCCTTCTGGGCAGATGCACATGTAGGTTCCAATCAGGTTCTTACAGGTCATTCCTCTGGAATCACAGTCATCCACGCCGTCCGCACACTCGTCCTGGTCTGATACACATAACCTACCCATTATCCACAAACACTAACCCAAGGTTACATTTTCTTTGCATTCAGCACAACACATACATAACGTGATAAGACAATGATTCTCCATCGGGCACAGGGAACATTGCGCAACATTCAACAAATTTACGACAAAAACAATAATAAAATAAGAGCAGTGTGACAAAGTGTGAATGGGATGTAAGCTTTCCATAATGAATAAAATTGCACCATAAGTGTGATATTACACAAGAGGTGCTTAGCAGGACTGAACCACACTGAATGAATGTAAATTCTAAAATAACATACCAGGGCATAAGTGTGTCCGTTAAGTAAACAGTACACAGAAGTAAATTGTAAGTGAAGTAGTACACTGGAATGATTTTTTTCTTTTTAGGCAAGCACTAGAGCAAAGAGTTTGTATAATGGGTGTTGTTCACAATGTTACCTGCTCTGTTATAGCAGCATGTTTGGTAAACATCTTTCAGGGTAAGTAGAGCACCGACAACCTTCTCAGCTGTATTACTGTCCGCTGCAGTGTGTTACATTCTAAAACAGTACAGTTCTTGAACCAGAATTTTGACAGTGTGTTTGTAGATGTGCAGGTGTGAGTGAATGTTCTTGGCGTGACGTGTGGGTAGGTGTATGTATGTATGGAGGAGGAGTTTTGGTACCTTTACACATCCTGTGGTCCTCCCGAAGTACATACCCCGTCGGGCACTTGCACTCATATGAGCCGTAAGTGTTGATGCAGCGGAACGCGCACAGAAGGGGATTCTGGGAACATTCGTTTATATCTGCACGGATACAGCACCATTAGCATTAGTTAGTTGGCACGGGCCTGTCGGCACACTCGAAACAGATCACAGACAGTTGCCTCATTTGAGAATGTATTACTGATCTTTTGCGATTACTAATCTGTCTGTCTACCTATCTAGCAATCTGTCTGTACAGTAGGGATATTTTGCTTTCCCAGTATTAGGGTCCCAACATTGTCTCCTTTGGAATGAGCTTGGTTTTTACTGATAATTCTGGCAGCCCACGTGCGTGTTTACCTTCACAGGTCATCATGGGTCCAGGCTCGAATCCTTCATCGCACGTACACTCAAATCCGCCAATCACATTTTTGCAGGTGCCATTACCACATGGACTGCCCAGCAAACACTCATCAGTATCTGAGAGAGAGAGACAGTATAACAATCTGTCAATCATTATAAAGCACTTTTTAAATAAAATAACAGAAGCCATATTGCCTACTCTTCCTGTAGTGTACTACAGTCTGTCAGAAAGGCTGTGAAAGGCTGTGTGGATCATATTTACATTATCGAGCTTTATAGAGCAATATGTTGTAATAATAATTAAATTAATTATTATGAACATGGGCAACTGGGGACATTGACCTATGCAGCTGATCTGTGAGGAGTCTAGACTGTAGCCGATGGGACACTCGCAGCGGTACGAGCCGTCAGTGTTTATGCACTGGCCATTAGTACAGATGTCAGGCCTCTCCTTGCACTCATCAATATCTGTAACAGACAATCAGTTCATCAATCAGACAATCAACTAATCTGTTTTCTAATCCATCCATCCATTAGCCTGTTTTATCAATCAAATCAATCAGAAGCTGTAATCTCAAGAAACTCACCCTCTGGAGTGTCCTCTGGACCATATGGCTGCCCAATGCGGTAGCACAGGACACTGAAGGCTTCTGAAACATACACACACAACACAAACATGTTTAGACCTCTTTTAGACAAACTTAGACATACACCTAAATTATTACTGTTACTGTAAAGACTTTTTTGGCCAAGACACTCAACATATAACACAGGCAAATGTAAACAGATTATACATAATTTTATCATATAAATTAGTTAATTCAATATTTTTCATACAACATGGACTGGAAATGCTAAAATCCTGACCATCCTAAAATCTGACTGGCTGAGTCACATTTAAAACTGTTCACACACTGACTATAAAACTGCGATATGAGAAAAGTGAAGAGTCACTCAAATGTCGGGATCGTACAGATATCACTGTGTGTGTGTGTCATCTCACCCTCAGCCTCGGTGGGGCAGATTTCGCAGGGGTCGCCCCAGCCCTGACCCGGCATCGCACTGCAGCAGCAGAACCCTTTAGTGGTGTTCAGAGGCTTCGGGGCCACACAGCGACCGTTTTCAAACTTAGTATAACAGAAACTCATTCTCATATCTGAGAGAGACAGAGAAAGAGAGACAAAATTTAGTATTACTCTCCTGTGTGTGTGTAGAAGGGTTGTTTCGTGTGCTACATAGATGGCCAATGTTCCAAAATCTGTTTCAAATTATAAAGAGAAAAGCTCACATACACATATATATACACACACACACACACACACACACACACACACACACACACACACAAACACGCCTCCGCCCCCCTCCAGGTGTTCCTTTTACCTTCTTTCTCCATGAAACTGAGAACAGAAAAATCTGCATCAACAGGTTATAATGGAAAAGGTGCGTGTGTGTGTGTGTTTAAATCCCCAGAGGCTGTTTTTATTTTTCTCCTACACCCTGTCCATCCCATGAGATGATGTCACTCAGTGAGCAACACCCTCTCTCTCTGCAGAGTTGATGGAGAGATGAACAGATGGAAAGAGTGAGACTGTAGGAATGAGGGAGGCTAAATTGTTGTGTACTCTTCTCACACACACACACACACACACACACACATTCAAAAATGGCGTCAGATTTTTTTCGGATTTTCTTAAATTTCTTACCAAATTTACATATTGTGACAACCAAATATATTATTAAAGTATTGAAATTCATTGTAAATTTCAGTTTAGTTCTACAGTTAGTTTAACAAGTGCCTATGTAATTTATGACTGTGACTTGACCTGTCGGGAACCTTGGCCGTCACAAATGACACATCAGCCGTGATTGCGCACTATACTGCCCCACTTTAGAAACCACCCCGTAACGACAAGCAGTCAAACTGACCAGGATGCAGCACAAACCAAGGAGAAAACAAAACAACGAAAAACCAAGTTGATTTTACATACAACTCTGTTTCGCTTTAGTTTGTTTTGCAGTGTTAAATGAACTTTTTATTTTTTGTAGTGTTCACTGAACTTTTTAGTTTTAGTTTTTTTAAAAAAACTAATTTTTATTTCTATTATAGTTATTATAGTTGTTCCATTGCTAGTCTTAGTTTAGTCTTAAGTTTTCGTTAACTATAATAAACACTTGTGTGTGTGCACAGAGCAGAAAACACTCACCCACACACCTCCTCCCTGATGAAGAGAGCCGAAAGCCATCGGGGCAGATGCAGTTGAAGCTCCCAGCCGTGTTCTGACACTTTCCAAAAATACAGATATCTGGAGTTTCAGCACACTCATCAATATCTGTGGAAAACACACACACACACACACACACACACACACACACACACACACAGATTTATACTTTATACAGGTTTTGTTGTTAAGCGACTGCTCAATCCCATCACACAGACTCTTCACACTGTTCCTGTCTAGCAGATGCCCTCACAGCATTTAAGCCTGATTGACTGTGTGAGGGTTTTTCAACAAGCCATCAGACTCCTCAAAACACTGCCTGCTCCCCACTCCCCCCACATACACACCCACCTGAAATGTAAACTGACTCCATGTTACATCTGTAGTCAAGCACCATCTCAGATTTACTGTATAGTTATAGAACATCTGAATATTTATATTGATCATATGCGTATATAATACACACATTACAGAGCTGCACAGTATTTTGGTTTTACAGCTACATCTTGCAATTGCGATTGCTTTCAGTATATTAAAAGGTCACCTTTTTGGAATTAAAAGGACATAAAGTTTGTAAATATTGTTTCAAACATTGTTTACTCCCCCCATCCATACAGTCCATTAATGTAAAATAAGCTACAAAAATAGCCCATTTTCAAATCACAATGTTGTGATGATATATTGTGCAGCCCTACATCAAACACTACATCGATATCGATGGATTGTTACACTCCTAACTGACAGGTTATTATCTCATATTGCAGCATTCAGTGAAGCCAAAATGACCAGAACTATTCAATAACTATTTAATGATTTATAAAAGATATACTGTGCGGCCTTTGCTCATGGCAGCTGATGTTTCAGCCCAAAAGCAGGTGGAATCAAACCACAGCCAAAACCACTGAAGAAAACTCTCCATCAGGATCTGGAACTAAACCCTCACTGACTCAGCTTGCGAAGGACTGCATATCATTACAACCCATAACTCTCTTCAACAGAACTCACTCAGCCCAACACTCTCTCCACACACACACACACACACACACACACACACACACCTACACCTACTGAACTACTGCCGGGAGAGAGAGAAAGAGAGAGAGAAATGGAAAGAGGGAGGGAAAGAGAAAGAAATAGACTGAGAAAGAGGGTGAGAGGGAGAAGAAAGGGAGAGAAAGAGAGAAAAAGAGAGAAGAGAAAGGGAGAGGGAAAGAAGAAAGAGAGAAAAAAAGAAAAAGTGAGAAAGAGATACAGGAGGAAAGAGAGAGAATGAGAAAGCAGGGGGAGAGAAAAAAGAGAGAGGTGGAGAAGTTTCGTAAACGTTCTCCTGACCACAGGTGTTTCTTCACGTTTTACTATTCAAACCAACCTGTCAGCAAAGGGTCACACACACATATACACACACACACACACACACACACACACACACACACAGGTGCACAGCAGAAGCAGTGGAACAAAACCAGGGCTGACATGATCACAGATTATTCGAACGCTGTTTATCTTTTTTTTTTTTTGAGGATCTCACCTTCACACGTGTCATCTTTGACTAAATATCCAGCTGGGCAGATGCACCTGAAAGAGCCGTCCATGTTCTGACAGGTGCCCGGAGCGCAGGTCCCAGGATTCCGTAAGCACTCATTAACATCTAAATGAGCAGATAAATTGAATCATATTTACACTTTATTTTTATGATGCATATACAGGCTATACAGGGCTCCAGCCAAAATTAAAACCTTAGGAGCCAAAATATTTGGTAGCAAAATTATTTTTTTAGGAGCCATAATCTCTGTCAAATGTGATATAAATAAAAATAATATTGTCATGGCACATTTTGTCTCCGGTCTTACCCCATGTAAAGAGCGTTAAAATGAAACAAGAAGTCACGACATGGACTAAATTGTTGCCAAAGTAAAACACTATTTCTCGTGTAGTTAATGTTTATTTTTCCTATATTTTA
>JBBPCY010000019.1:20037978-20050063 GCA_037974405.1 Brachyalestes nurse
AACACAAAGAAAGCGCGTTTTGGGATGGTTAAATATGGCTGTACTCAGGCAGGGGCGGACTGAGACTAAAAAACAGTTTCTTCACCAGCTGCGCAGAGATAAGATAATATATACATTTATTAGTCCCACAAGTGGGAAATCTGACTGCGTCTCGGACGAGAAAGACAGGCCGGGCCCTGTGCACCGGACATCCGTTCTTTTCCAGAATGCACAGATTGCCAGTCCACCACTGACTCATCTTGAGTGTTTCTCCTCTTTTTCTAAAAGCCCTGTATTTTTATTACTGCAAATTAAACTAAGAGGGTATTGAGCTCAGTTGCCATCCAATGTCTGCTTTAACCGGCGGGCCACTACAATATGACTCCTGTAAAAATTATGGGTGATTACCTGTACATTTTACTGTATTTTTATTTTATTTTATATCTTGTAGTTACCTGTTTATACCAAAGAAAATGCCTGTGCATGAATTACAATAGTTTGTTCAGGGGTAATATCGGTATTTACATGCTAGCACTGCAGTTTAGTATAAACTGTACAGTACGAATATTTTTATTTAGTTTAAATTCTAAATTTAGCCTGCACTGTAGTCTATGCTACTTACCTTAGGCAAAGTCCAACGGAAGTGATTGCAATTAACATTATCAGACCATGTCCCTCAGTCACCAGTTAACGCTCACAGTGGCGGTGTAATGCACTGTGCATTAAAATACAGGGTAGTGAAGCGTTGTCCTAGCACATATTCAATGTCCAGCAAGGACTGATCAGGCTAAAAGTTGCTTACATTTTCAATTACTATCACCTTGTTAAATCAGTTACTTTGTACTTTCGTCATCAATAGTGTAATTCCAATTAATATACATCCACCATAGCAGTGAGTGCTTGAAGAAAAATACTTGGGGCATTGGAGTACCTACTGCCATTTTACTGGATACTTACCATTTTGCTTTGTTAAAGCTATTGGCATTCATTTTTTGAGGGTGGACATCACTTGCATCTAAAGGTTACATATATATCTTAAAAGATTTGACTCAACGAAGCAATGTTTTGTTGTATTATGATCTTCCCTTTTTGCTAGCCTGGCTAACATTACCAGAAACAAGACAAGAAAGAGACAGTAAAATGGTAAATGAACTGCAAGAAGCAGTTTGGCTAGGGCTGTTGTGAGTTTATGTTTGCTAGGTTAGCATTTTGAGAATCTGGTCTCAAAACCAGAAGATACCAGGTACCAGGAGTGTTCTGGTGATCAGTGGCCCTCTAGCTTTTACTCCAGCTGTTTATATTACTTACTGGTCATAGTAAGACTGGAACTGCCGCCTTTCTGCAGTTATGCTGTGGTGCTGTCATGCAGGTGCTGCAGGGAGGATACACTCTGTACTTTCAGAAACAAAGCAGTTTGGCCTGTTCAAATATCAAGGAGTTCACTTAAAATGAAAACATGGCATTGCAGTGAAATCAGGCAGAGCAAAAATGAATGAGCAATGTGCATGTTGCTTCAGCCATCATCATGCTTTTTTTTTCAGTAAATCTCTTAAGCCAGTTCCAAAGATTATGTCAGTCTATGGTCTGTTGCTTGTACTCTGGAAAACAAAGCTCTAATGATGAGTGGAATCAATAACTTTAGCCATACAGAAATAAATACATTTATGAAATACATCAAAATGACAACTTTATTACATAGATTACAGAAAGGAACTGTAGTTTACAGGGTCATCTGAAACAGTTACACAAGGTTTGTGGAGTGAATAATCTGATGTGCTGTTTCCAAGAATGAAACATTCAGAAAGATGCATTTCCCATTCACAAAGCAGATGCTTGAAATATCTATAAGGTAGGGTGACCAGACATCCTCTTTTTGAGACCTGGAGACCTCTAAAACCCGGCCGTTGTAAATTCATTGACGATTTACAAAAAAATAACACGTGCTGTCGTTGAGACATTTGTACAACACCCACCGCCTAGTTTATGAGAGATGCCCATGACGTGATGAATGTTTAGGCAGCTCAAAACCCCAGCCGCAATTTCCAGGTTTCTCAAAAGTGGACACGCTCAGACTCAAATCTGGTCACCCTATATAAGGTGAATCAGTTAAATGTATTAAAAAAAAAATCAGATAAATGTATAATGTGCCTGTATGCGAAACATATCACAATTTGTCTGAAATACATATTAAAAACTAGCTTAGAGGAGCCCGGCCTCATCTGCAAAGAGCCAGCATGACTACAGGTTTTCATTCTATCAAAGCAGAAGCTAATATGATCAATTGTTTGAAGATAGGGTATCTTCATGCATGTTCTGCTTGGGGCTGTACGCTCTGAACCAGATACAGAGGGATTACATTTCATAGGTAAGGCTGAACAATTGTTCTGAATATATTTGTCCATTTTAAAATCCCGTTTTATAAAGCTTAACCTTAGCTAAACCAGGCTAAGCTAGCAAAGCTATGCATTCCTGTGTTCAAGTCAGCCTCCAAACAACGTTTTGGCTAAACGTAAGCAATATAATACAGGATTTTATTATGGCCAAATATAATCAAAGGTTGTTCAGCCTTACCAATGTTTGTCATTTGACACATTTTGAGAAAGCTGCCCTGTGTGCTGAAGCGGCATCATATGATCAAAGCTACCACTTGCTGTCATTAAAACACATTGGAGGTTCGATGATTCCTTCTGAGGGGACAGTCAGGTGGTTAAAGTAGCAGAGCGTGTTATCTTGTACTTTTATTTTAATTTCTCTTGGTTGTGAGAGACGGTCGCTATTGGCGACTGAAATAAAAAAAATAGTCATTTTAGTCGCCATCTAGAGCCCTGCTTAACAAAACAAAATGAAGGTTTTGGAGTGGCCTAGTCAAAGACCGGGCTTGAATCCAACTGAGATGCTGTGGCATGACCTTAAAAAGGCGGTTCATGCTCGGAAACCCTCCAATATGCCTGAATTAAAACAATTCTGCAACGAAGAATGGGCCAGAGTTCCTCCACAGCGATGTGAAAGACTCATTGTCAGTTACTGCAAAGTTGCAGTTGTTGCTAAATTTGGCACAATCAGTTATTAGGTTTGGGGGCAATTACTTTTTAACATAGGGCCATGTAAGTTTGGATTGTTTTTTTACTTAATAAATAAAAACATCACTTAAAAACGTTTTGTGTTTGCTTGGGTTATCTTTGTCTAGTATTCAAATTTGTTTGATAATCTGAAACATTTAAGTGTGACAAACATGCAAAAAAAGAAGAAATCAGGAAGGGGGCAAATACTTTTTCAAGTGAAAAGTGAAAGTGAAAGTGACCATTCTCTCATACGTGAACATACCAAATGAAGCAGCGGGCAGCCAGGAACACAGCACCCGGGGAGCAGTGTGTGTGGACGGTACCTTGCTCAGGATACCTCAGAGTGTGTAGACTTGCATTAACATGCATTAAAAGTGAGAAAGTAACCAAAAAGGACATCAGTATGGCTCTGACTGTCTACATTCTGTAGGTTGGTGCAGTGGGCGGAGCTATAACTACAGTATCTTTAAACTTTAGCTCCCACAGGTCAGTAAAGCCCTGTTGGGGTGTTTCGGCTTCAGATTCCAGTGAGTTACAAGCTAAAAATATTACAACAAATATTGATTATAATTATAGACACAATTTCACCATCAAACTATAATAATACATCTTTAGTTTTAATTTCTTTTTTGACATTGTTGCAAATCAAGACATGCTACATAAGGTTTTAGACAAATGTTTATAGGTCAGCTTCTCTACTTTTAGGCCTAACTGTCCTCAATTTATTTGTATCCAAACTCCATCCTCTAACTAGGCTTCCCCCATCACACAATGCTACCAAGCAGGGACAGCAACAGCCAAATTGTCTCTAATGCCTCAATACACTTGGAGGAGAATGTCAACTGCTATATGTTATGTCAGCATTGGTTGAGCAATGGGGTTAGGAACATCCTATCCTAATAGTAGTGTCCTCTTTCAGCAGGAGTATGCCCCCCTCATCACCACCAACACAGTTCAGGAACAGTTTGAGGAACATCACAAGGAGTTCCAACCTCCAAATTCCCCAGATCTCAATCCGATCATTAATCTGTGGGACAGGCCCTACATCAAAGCTTACAGGACTTTAAGACCTTCAGAGGTCTTGTGGAGTTGTTTGGGGTCATGAGTGGGACCAACAATATCAGACAGGTGACTTTAATGTTATGGCTGATAGTGTTTTGTACAATGACCAATAACCTACTGCCTCATACATCTTTATAGGCTTTAATATCCTACATTTTCTTGTGTGTCTGGGTTAATGTAGGGAAATTTAAATCAGAGTGTGTGTGTGTGTGTGTGTGTGTGTGTGTGTGTGTGTGTGTGTGTGTGTGTGTGTGTGTGTGTGAAGGCTCTATGTTGTAAACAGCATGAGGAACACAGAAAAGAACAATAGTGTGGCCCTTCGGGAGAGATGGAGTTGAGCCAAGCAAATCTGGAGCTCTATGTTCAGCTCGGACAAGATGGAGCCTGGCACACCAGCGAGCGCTAACCAGGTATACACACTCTACACACACTCCAAAAACACTCAAGACGCTCACAGTTACACTCACCATTGAAACACAGCTATTGGACCAAATGTTGGACCATTTAGGACCAGCTCCTACCGAACCATTTCTGATATTAAAGGTTCTGTTTCATTTTTTAAATAAGAGTTTGAAGCAGATGTTGTGGATGTTTGTACACCGATCATACACCATAACATTAAAACCACTTGCCTAATGTTGTCCCCATCATGCCACCAAAACATCTCGCCCATGCTACAAAAACATTTCTCTCATCAAGGCCTGGACACCACAAGACCTCTGAAGGTTTGCGGTTCTGCACCACAGCTTAAGCCTACTGCCCTGTATTTACACTGACATTCATACACAAAGCTATAACGACCCATGATTACCTAAATTCTGCTTAATTTTTCTGAGCAGAGCAGAAGATGAGATTGGCTCACATCGGTTAAAAACAGGTTAGTTTTGGGCATTTCCATGTAAATATGTATTGTAATGAAAAGCACCTGGTACCAAACAAACACAGCACTGCATCTCTCGTTCACACACTCCGTTCCAGATAGAATGTTCCGGCACATCTGTGTCAAATATAGTCTGTATGGAGGGATGAGTCCAAACACATGACAGAGCTCAAAAAGCAGCTTTGGAAAAAACAAGCTGGAAAAAACCACGAAAATAATGAATGGCTGTGCCATGTCCCTCTCTCTCACACACACGAAAGCTAATCTGTGGTTGTGTTATTAGAGAGCTGAGCGATATCCCCCTGCATGAGCCGAACCCTTCTACCAGCAGGGAGCAGACCCATGCAGCCACTTCAACATCTACATCCCACAGCTGCACAACTAATGCTCTGCACAACCTCCTGCACAGTCCAGAAACCACACTCTGCAGAATTAACACTCTCTGCCGCAAGCAGTTTCTAGAACAGCAGTCCACAAAACCTGAACTCCCGAACTCACACTTTCTAGAATAGACCAGAACGCAAGCTCTACAGATCTCACACTCTCTGCTCTCCAGAAAATATCCCAAATTATCCCAATATATTATCCCAAAATTGCTCTCCAGATTCTGTATGTCCAGAACTCCAAAACCCACACTATCTAGAACTCACATTCTTTAAAACGCAGTCCATAATATTTGCACAATCCAGAAACCACATTCTGTAGAACCCTCTGCAACCCACAGAACTTGTGTACAGAACCCCTGCTCTCTAGAATTTACTCTTCAGAACTCGTGTGCAAAAGAAATTGCACTCTTTAAAACTTGCACTCCTCAGAATCTGAGGCCTGCAGAAGTCAGACTCTCCAGAATTCACATTGGCCAGAATCCTCGCTGTCCAAAACTCCAAAGGCCATGCCCTCCAGAATTCACTCTCCAGAAACTACATGTACTCTCCAGAACCTACATTCTCCAGAATCAACATATTGTGTACTAACTCCAACACTGGCAGAGGGTCATAGCTCTGCCAGCAGTACTAATACAAAATAAAACAAACACAAACTATGACAGCAGCACAGCACTGTGGCAACTAACAACAGCATCAAATCACCATGGCAACAAACTTCATCACCATCTAAGCACTATGACAGCATCACAGATTCTGGCATACAGTGGATGAGTGTAACTGATAAGATGTCAGCATGTTTACACGCAGTTATTTCTTACCTCGTTCACACTGAGCTCCGGTAAAGCCATATGTACACACACACCGGTTTGGAGCGACACACCTTCCACCATTCAGACAGCCTGACTCACACACCGCTACAAAACAACAGAAATACCGATCACTGGTCATTACATGAAAACACAGTATGGATAATCTAGCACTGATTATAGTACAGTACAGAGCAGACAAATACGTTAATAACTGTACTGACAATACAGGCATGATAAAGTAATGATAACAGTGACAATTACCTAAATGCATTAGGAGTAACATAATATGTTAAAGAAGTAAGATACTGTTGTTTTTGGGATTATGTAATAATTTGGTTAAATGTAGCATCAACAAAAGAGGCTCCTTACGCTGGCCACAGTGAGTTCCTGTGAAGCCTTTCTGACACAGGCAGTTGTCCTCTGCACAAGTTCCACCATTCATGCATCGAATGTTACAGTGTTGGACTGCAAAAAGAAAGAATGTCTTACACTCATGCAAATTAGTAGCAATGCACCACTCTTTCAACTATGGGCAGATGCTGATCTGCTACTACCAAAACACACACTCGAGATAGCTGGCCAATGGCCAATGATTTTTTTTAGGCCAATAGCTTTATTTTTTTTTACTTATTTTTTTTTTATAACTGTTACCTTGGTATATGTGTAGCAGAAATATTCAGTGTGCAAATGCATTCTCTTACCTGCTTTACATTATTTATGTAAAACTACAATATAGATGCCGATGCTGATAACTTTTTAAACAATTATCTGCTGATACTGATATGATTCCAATATCAATGTGCATCCCTACACACACTTACAAGCCCTAGAAGATTTGGAGTGTAACATCTAATTTAATGACTAATTATCAAAGTCTTCATGAGCGGAACCCTACACTGAGTGGTAATGTTGCTTTTATTAATAACGGCTAGATGTATAGGATTTAGGAAAAGATCAGGCCAGAGAAACCACACCTACTAATACTTAATTGCTGAGTTGAATCAAGTGTGTACACTCATAAAACTATGCAGGAGTTTAGCACTCAAGAACCAGAGTTTAAAGTGGTTTTTAAGTGTTCTGGGCCCTCAGCTTACACAAAGAAGAGATGGGCAGCGGTCAGGAAATGACTTCATATATGACATCATGTGTCAGGCTGGACTAGAGATTAGACACTACTTTAACTTAACGAAGAGAGTTTCTGCCAGAAACATGGCTCTGACAAACACTCTGACAAGTACACCATAAACACTCTGCCCCGCTCAGCTGCTCCACCACATGTGTTGAAAACACACAAACTCCAGAGCCAGGGGGCAGGTCTGGTACCTGACTTGGAGCCACAGGATGGAGCAATCTGTCCATTTGGGCAGGTGCACATGTTTGGTCTGGAGCAGAATCCATCTCCACATGAACTGCGGCAGATCGCTGGAGGGAAAATGGGAGAGAAATGAGGGGACAAAAAGTATTAGAAACATAACATCAATATCAATACAACATAGAATCTCTTTATTTGAAAAAATAGTAGACTAATCTTTATAATCACATTAAAATCATACTGTTGCTCAAGTATTGTGGTAACATTGTTTCAAGAGTTCCACTCTACAAAACACAGAGACATGCTGTGAGCTGTATGTGCTTATAGACTTGGAATCAGCTTGCCTGAGGCTGCTTTGGAGAGCAGAGGAAAGCAAGGCTCTTTCCGCGAGACTGGCTGGCACTCTCCAGTCAATCAGCCATGATGTGGAGCATGACCTCCACTTCCTCAGTTTCAATTGCTAAACAATATCATCACCCCTGCTAAAAGCAGGCTGCTGGCCAATGCGCAATCACAGAACACAAAGCCCACAACAGTCTTCCTGAGGTACGCAGTTACAACAGCTCTCTATTCAGCGCTACAGGAAAAAACAATAATACTGATGATGGATCCATACCAAAAGCTGAAGTCAAACTGCCTGTGTTGAGCTGGCATTAGGATAATGTTAAAAGCAGAGAAGGGTCAGGCACCTTGGGCGGGAAGGTCAGCTGTGCGGACTATACACGTTTATAGTGCAGTGTAAAGCATGCTGTGTGCAGTTCATCAGGGTAAACTCTTGTCCACCGAGTCTGAAGTGTCTATGATTACTTAAAGAAACCACAGGAGTTTAACACTTACGGACGATGCACTGGTTTCCAGCAGTTAGAGTCTTCCAGCCAGGGCAACAATAGGTTTGATGACGTGAGCCACACACATTGGGCCTGGAGGAAAAGGATAGTAAACACGATTTAATCAGGAAATCACTTTCAAACAGCTCCAGGAAATCACTTTCCAATACACATTTTGTAGGGGAACTGAATTTGAAAGAAAATTTGCCTACATTTGTACAGCCACCAGTTACAATGTGGGTCATTAAAAAAATGATGTGTGTGGTAGTGGAATCTCTTATTGCTCTAAATAAGTGAGTCATAATTATCCTTAAGCAGCAACACCCCTGAAGCTTTGCGCAAATCCCTATTTATACAATAACAATGTTTACAATGTGTTAATGCCCTGTTTTATTAAAGAACCCACATTCTACATTTTTTCTTGTCATCTCTATGTCATAGTTTATTCTGATATGTCCATTTCCAACCAAACTGGTTAAACAGGCTTTTTTTTACTGTGCCTTTAAGACTGATATATTTTAATAACTTCTGATTCGACTGGCTGCCCTATATTCTGGCTTGTTTAAAAAGTAGCTGAAACACTCCTTCTAACCAGGGCTACACCCCTGTAGATGGATATACATGTAGATAGTTCAGTTTTCGTGACATCACAAAAAAGGGCTGTTGTTGCAGCTTAATTTCCATCTACGTACCGTAACAGTATGTTAACCCTAATCCTAACCTAACCCTTACCCTATCCATACAGTAATCTGTTCAAAAAGTGGGGGAAATTCAGTTTATGCTGGTGATGCATGCCCACAGTCAACAAAGCTCATGGAACCTGAGCTTTAATCCCGTCAACTTTGCCTCACTGAAACAAATCTTAAACAACAGTGGAATTCACATGAAACACAATCAACATACACAACCAAAAGGGATACTTATACAATCTGAGAGCCACAAGGCAGCTACGGAGGTCTATCTGTGCACATGCCTGCCTTTAAAAATCACTGCCAAAGGCATGGACCGTGAGAACCACTTCTTTCATCATTATATTTCCCAAGGCATCACATTGTAACACACTGTGGCTAAAAGACTTGCAGACCAGAGCAGGAAAATGTGAATAGCATAAACGGAATAGCAATCTATGAGGCAGTTCGGCGCTTGGACCCCTGTATCGCTCCTCAAACCACAGGATACGAATGTGGGCCAGCATCGAGACAACTCCCCCATCCTGCCTCCCTTACCCTGTTTCTGTGTGAAAGGAAATAGGCCCACATAAATGTATCTTTTGAATGTTTAGTCCTGTTGCTGTAGCAAGCACAATTACCTTCCATTATGTGATAACAAAATCTAATTCTTGCCCAAAAAAATCCTGTTACTCACTTCATGAGAATTTTAGGCACTCAAAGATTAATGATTACACAGCAGTGAATACCACATTGCTAAATATATACATATATCTACTGTAACAAAAAGGGGTGTTAATTGCATGAAAGACCAGCATAACTGAATAAGGCTTGCAAAGTGAAAGCAAAGGGACCCTGAGTGTGTGAAAGCTGTATAAATGGAAGGGATCGCTAAAATATGTTTTCTCATTGGTCTCAACATTTATGACCTTCTACTTAACACTAAAGGTGCATGTTTTTGAAAACTCACTGTCCTAAATAAGGTACATTCTGTCTTTTAAGATCAATACATGCAATTGTGCCACTTTTTATGCAACACGATCAGTGTTAGCATTAACTGGTGACCACCAGATAAACACTCTTGACTGTCAAATTAACTCTTTACTGTGTTCTTTTGGGTGCAGCTGGGTTTATATGAACGCTGCAGGAGTTTTTTTTATGTGAGCATTAATAGTTATGGCCAGGCATTACCCTTTAAGGGCGTCTTGTCCCCCACCACGGCGCTTGGACCTGCTGACCCGCTGCTCCACAGGTTTGTCAGTCTTGGTTTCTCCACACACGACACAGAGTGCTGCTGTGAGTCCCACAGCAAACTTTAGCAGCCACATACTGCCTCACTGCTCCTCTCCAAATGCAGGCGCTTTATAAAAACCTGATCTCAGACCGCAGAACCCCTGGGGTAGGAGCAGCTCCCGCGGGCAGAGGCCAATCCGGGACAGATCTGGAAGGAAAGCAAGAGAACAAAAGTTTTAAACCAGTCAGTGAACTGCGATAAAATACTTCTGAGCTGAAAAAGAGATGGAGTTTTTCCCCCCTTGTTGCAAAAAAGGAAAAGTGTCTGCAGATGGCCAAGGACTGCTGCCCACAGCAAAAAAATCAGAAGTGCTGAATTCCCAGAGAAGTGCAGCAGACTGAACGCAGCAGGAGAAACTTCAGCTCTGCATGAGTTCATCCAGCACGGGCGATTTTAACCACTACACACACTTGAGCCCAGTTTAAAAAAATGTCCTAAAACACAGTCCCATCAGGCGTGCAGCATTAAAGGGCAGCTGTGAGAGTGACCGTACCTTCTCTGTCCTGTGTGTGAGCGTCCCCTCAGGAGTGAGCAGAAGAGTTAAAGCTGCTTTCCTCTGGAGCTGTGTGTGTATGTCAGCATGGTGGTGCAGCACAGCACTGAGGCTCAAAGCTCAAAGCCTCCAGGCCATTCTGCAGGGTGAGACGAGCTGCTACTTTTTCTCTCCACTTTCTCCCTCTCCTGTGGACTCTCCTCCTCTCCTCCCTCCCTCACTCGTTGCTCTCGCGAGACGCAGAGCGCAGCACAAATGCAGCGCTGTGGAACCGATTCAGACAAACTTTCCCTCACATTTTCTCTCCCCACATATACACACACACACAGTCTCTCCACATACACACTCACACGCAAACCCAAACAAACCATTCAAACTCCCACAAACTTAAAAAAAAAGTTGATTTTGCTCCATTTGTTCCAAGCTGGTGAACTGATTTGCACATTTTAGGATCAGTTTTCCTCCTAAAGGGTGGGACAGGGGCTTGGTCACTGCACCATTTGGGTTTTTAAGTCAACCTGAAATATAAACCTTCTTTTAATTTTACTTTGATTTATGTTTATTTCACGTGATAGAAACTTTTAATCATGTATCATTTCCAAGACAAAATCCTTGTTTCGCCATAATATTCTATTAAAATGTAGTAACTTTTACCTGCATTACCTGGCTATATCGAAATAGCGGAAGGGGTAAAATAATATCGATCCATGATCCTGTTTTCCTGCCCACAAATTTCAGAAGGTGACCTGGCGGAAGAAATGGTGTAAAAATGTGAGATACATGTGCTTTCTAATTGTCCTTACCTACAGAGCTGCTTCTGTGGCCAGCAGAGATCAAGAAAACTTCACTAGACATTGAGACAAACCCTGATGGAGAGGGAGTTTATGGCTGTTCTCCACAAACTGAAGTTAAAAATTATTCAAATCACCCAGAAATGCTCACACATCCCCAAACGCACCCAAAGTAAACCAATGCATTTCTTTCAACGATGTGTTTTGCCAAGAGCCATCACAGGAGTCAGTGTTGGTCACATCCATGTTTTGAAAAGTGCTGGGGGGGCTGCATAACATGTCACCCGTTAATCATTATCACAATATCAGTTTCTGCAATACTGATATCACAGAAGGCTGCAATATGTAAACAAGCCTCTAACTAATCACAGGGTTTTTACAGGGTGACCAATCACAGCTTCTGGTGAGTTACTGGATGTTCTGATGAATCATGGTCTTCATGTAATATTACAACTCAAATACAGCTCAAGGTATTTTTAAAGGGCTGATAATCTACAATTTTTCAACAGTTTCTGTTGCTTT
>JBBPCY010000019.1:20057116-20068978 GCA_037974405.1 Brachyalestes nurse
AGGAGTGGAAGGCCGCGGTGGACGGAGTGGAAGGCCGCGGTGGACGGCGTGGAAGGCCGCGGTGGACGGAGTGGAAGGCCGTGGTGGGCGGAGTGGAAGGCCGTGGTGGACGGAGTGGGGACTGAAATGTCGGGGCACATCTGAGAAAACGCTGAGGTCTGGCCATAACAAGAGCTCCTCTCTTCTCTGTTTGAGCCCCGGTTTGTTTTGGCAAGCTGTTAACTTGAGTGTGTGTGTGTGTGTGTGTGTGTGTGTGTGTGCGTATGTGCGTGGGTGGGTGCAATATGGCTGTATGTAGGCGTGTGGACATTATAAAGGGCACGGAGACCCACCAGCAAAACACCCACACACACACACACACACACACACACACACACACTCACACACACACACACTCTCTCTCTCTCTTTGGCCTTCCGTCTGAGGCAATTCCTGACAGCTCAACCATTTACGCACGGGGTGGAAACCAGTCCAGAGGGCCACTTGGATTTGACTCGGATCAGTGTGTACGTTTTTGTATGCCTCTGTGTGTGTGTGTGTGTGTGTGTGTGATGCCATTAAAACATTGTTCGAAAATAAAAGGTTCAGGGATTCCGCAAATCAGAGAAAACAGAAATCCGCCCTCTCCCGGTGTTTAAAGCGAAACTCTCCCGCTTTGTGGAAAAACAGTTTTGCAGGAATGTCTGCCGCGGTGAGAGGGAGGGGCTTCTCTTCTCTCTGCAGTGTGAGAGTGGCTTTACACCACGAAGGGTAAAGACATTCCAATTTCAAGTACACAAATACACACACACACACACACACACACATACACACGCACACACACACACGTGCACAGGTGTGCACACACACATGCATGTACACTCACAGACACATACAGGATATGTATATGATCTCAGCTGAATTCAGCGTTTTGCTGGACCCTGTCATCCAAACAGATGGTATGGACCTGGAGGGGGGTCTATAGAGGCAGAGAGAGAGAGAGAGAGAGAGAGAGAGAGAGACAGCGAGAGAGAGAGAGAGAGAGAGAGAGAGACAGACAGAGAAAGAGAGAGAGAGAGACAGAGAGAGATACTATGAAATACAATGTGCCCTAACTTATACAAGTCTTTTAAATCTCTAAAATATGGAGTGCTGTTGTTGGCAAGGCCTCTAATTTGTCCAGCACGTCTCACAGGTGCTCGATCGGTTTGAGATCAACACCTTGAACTCCTCATGTTCCTCAAACCATTCCTGAAGAGTGTTTGCTGTGCGGGGTACGATACCCTACTGGAAGAGGCCACTAAGGAATTCTGTTGGAATGTTTAGGTGTTCAGGTGGAATGTGCCATAGTAACATCCGCATGGATGCAAGGACCCAGGATTCCCAGGAGAACCGAGCCCAGATCATCACACTGCTTCCATCAGCTTGCCTTCCTCCCATAGTGCATTCTGGAGCCATCAGACCAGTCCACCTTCTTCCATTGCTCCATGGTCCAGTTCTGATATTCATGTACCCACTGTACACACTTCCAGTGTGGCACGGTCTACAGCTACAGAACCCCATTCAGAGGACTTGTTAAATCGTTCCCCACTCTATACGCAGTGTTCTCGTCCACTTAGCCCATGCTGTGCTACACTGTACCTTTATCAGGTTTACTCTACTGCGTCATTTTCATGCCATATTCTCATGTGTTTAATACATTGCTTCATTCTTCTCATGTTGGAGGGTTTTTTCATGCTTGCTGTTACAAACTAGATTATGGAACATCATTTCTCTTTAATGGAGTATGAGAGGGAAAGAAAACAGTCTGCCACATCAAAAACGTTACACTCCCCGGCCAAACATTTTTCATGAGTCATCAAAAGAGCTGAATTTATTAAAAGTCGCAAGCAAATTGGTCCAAACCATTGAAACATATCTTTCTGCCTTCTGCTTTTGGCTGACACATAAAGGCCACCATGTCCCCCTCCAGCAGAGAAGCAAAACAGAAAACACAGCCTGTCTGTTTATGGGTTCTAATCTCCATTCGTTACTCTTTCTTTTGTGGCACTTTCTTCATTTGTTGGAGCCAAACGTGTGCATTGACCTCCCTCGATCGATACTTAATAAGCTTTTGGGCAGCGTATCCCATTTTGAGGCAATGCGTAATTTTTTTACATCCATTAGGTGGGAAATGCAGCTGATGAGGTGCGCGATTCGGTGACATGGAATGTACCGGAGTCCCGCGGCTGCCAGGTGATGGATGCGCCGTAACAGCGCGAGGCAGGCGAGGCAAACGAGAAACATAGTCTGTCTTCAGGCCTGCATGCTGCTCCGGCCTTTTATTGAATGCACTTTAATAGTTGGGAGGTTTTAAAAGCCCACCCCCGGCCCCACGCTCGAGGTGGGGGGTTGTTAATAAAAAAGATGGACAAATACAAACGATGGCTGTGTGTAAAAGTATGGCTAATTGAAAACAAGCCCGGAGTTTCATATTCCGTTCCAAGCCATTGCGTGGCCATTGACTCCTGGAGTCTTGGATATCCTGAAAAGACTGGGTATCTCAGTTTCCAATCTCAGCTCAAAAACTCGGGATCACAGGCTGGATGACCAGGAATTATATTCAAGCTGATTTGTTACTGGTTAAATCTATCCTAGGAGAGACCAACAGTGAAAAAGTCTTCTCCCATGTTCTCATTTTTCATTGACAAAATGCACTATGGACAAGATCTATAGAGATCTCTGAGTCATCAACCAGACCACACATCTAGACTTCAGTCCGACAAAACCAAACATCCAATACTCTCCAACTGGCCTGAAACATCACTGAGAGGCTAGAAGTTAGTTCTCCTTCACACAGACTACAGCAGCACCAACACAAGCCTTAGTCAAGCTAGAACTCCAGAAGAACCCTGTCTTTAGCAGAATCTCCACCAGTGGAGGTGGCAGAGGGTCCGGCAGCACATGCTGTTCCTGTTTTCCCTGCAGAGCCAATATTACCAAACAGACGAGGGCCCTTACCACCAATCAGCCTCACTGTCTGAGAAAGAAACATCCTCAAGAACAACAGCCAATCAGTCTTCGTTATTTTAGCCTATTTTAGCAGAAATAGATATTTTTGGAGCTGTATGGCGCTGAGAAGGATTTAAGGAGTTGCTTCATGTGAACAGTGAGAGGCCGGCCCCCTGTTGGTGCAGGGCTGAGCTGCAAGAACAACAGAACCGGGCGGCTCCCCTGCTGCCCTTTTCACTGGCTAATTAGAAACAGGCGGAATGCTGACTGCCCTGCATGATAACAAGCAGCGAGTGGCGTGTTGACATTTTAGCTCCACTCATCTGGATGAGCTTTTTTAATCTCCCGGCTAAGCAGAACCTATCAAAAAGGGTCACCTGAAACACGGCAGCTGGGCAATGCAAGCAAGCCAGTTTGGCTGTCCAGAACTTGTCAGGAAGTCACCTTGGCAGGGGTCCCTCTCTCGTGTCCGGGATCCTTTGTCTTGATGGTCTAAACATGCCAATGGTGTGACCCCAAATGGAGAGAGAGCGTAGCTCAGCTACTGGCAGTTCACATTAAAGTACAGATCATTCATGGAACGTCTTACCATCTGTTTCACCTACAGCTTCACCTGCAACCCTGTGTCCGTTCTCTACAGGGTTATTTTAAGAAAAAAACATCAAATACGGCATTGGTGAGTGTAAATAACTGTCCCATCCTGACTGAAGTACCTAAACCACAGTTCTTCCAGGATATAATCCGTCTACACCAAATCTCATTAAACCTACTTTACCTTGTAATCCATGCATACAGCCCTGCTTACAGTTGATCAAGGCTTGGTTCTAAGACCATTTTTTCCTAAAAGCCAGAGAGATCCATCATTCTGGCTGCTCAACGATACATACCAGCAATTCCGAACCCAATCTTACACTGCAGTACCCTTCTCTTCTATTCCTGTAAAACTCCTACAGCACTCCACCTTTCCGTGGTTTCTTTCAGTGAAGTTTTTCCCTCTGAGCTGGCTGAAGCTGCCCCCCCTCCCGATCCTTGGCCTTGATAAGGAAAGCCCACGCGGGCACATCCGGAGGAGGAGAGGAGAGGAGATTGAAACCAGATGAATGAGGCAGCGGAGCGACGGGTGTGGCAGGCCCATATTTCACTCCCTAAAGGCTGATTAAAAGGCCAGGCCAGGACTCTGGAGTTCCAAGCCTGGCCACTGCGATTTGACTGATGCCTCTGGCTCTCATCCTCCACTCAAGCCCTGCTAGTGGGCCAGAATACACACTCTCTCTCGCTCTCCATTTTTACGTCTATCACCCTCCCCATTCTGTCTTCTCCTCACTGGCCCTGTAGGCTCCCCCCCCGTCTGGATGGTATATATATATCTCCTTCATTCGCTAATATCCGGCAGTCGGTGGTGCACCCTTCTGAGATGGACGTGAGGCCGGGTGAGTTTAATTAAATCCGAATTTACTGGAGAAAAACAGAGTGCTCAGACGACGCTGTCACCTTGCATTGTGGTTTTAGGGGAAAACCAGCAGAGTGGAGGAGAAAGTAGGCCAGAGGGGAGAGAAGTGTGTGGAGAAACGCTGCCAGGAAGAACGAGGACAAACTGCACAATTTTTGGGAGCGCATTCAAAAATGGAACGCCTCTGTTGACATCACGCGTTCTAAAGGAACTCAGTCCAGGGACAAGAAAATCTATGATGTTCTATGTAAATGGATCCCTTGGCTGCGGGCGGACTTCACGGTGCAGTTTACTTGGTTACACAAAGTAGAGGATACGGATAGAAGTGTTACTTGTGTAAAGAATATTGTACAGAACAAAGTTCCTCTGGCATTGAGGCGGCCTGTTGCAACAGCTTGAGCAACTCTGGACCTTCTGGACCGAATAAACCATTTCTGCTTTGCCTCCATATTCCCTCAATGATACGCCTAAAAACATAGTGGATAGCTGGCTCTCTGATTTAGTGTACCTTTATGTTTAGCGAAGTTGGGGCCTTTTTTTTGTATTTTCTGACAGTAATGACAGTAATATATATATCCCCAAGATCTTCATTGGCCCATCGCTTCACAAGCAATACTAACAGCCAAAAAACAGACCGTTATTCCACCATCTTTCCAAATCTGGCTCATTTAAAAATCAGGAGACAGTGATGCCTCGCATGATTCGAGTGGTATATTCTCACCAGTTATGAAGTTTGCACTAACATGTGGAAAAAGTCTGAAGCCTGACTCTGACTTGTTCCCGAAGGACACGACAAAACAAACAGAGCGAGCAGCTTGTTTTCCCAGTGCGCTGGCTGGTGGAGGCCTGAGCTATGGCTGCCACGTGTCCTGGCGTCAAGCCTGGCTGGGAGGCAGTGGGCTGGGCCAGGCTGTGGCTGTGGCTGTGGCTGGAACTGGGTGTGGGTGACAGGGCTGTTTACTCTGGGGAGGTGCAGCTGCACTGAACCCAGCATCCCATTTCATTGTGCTTTCTCACACTGGAGGCTTGCAATGCTTCGGCCAGATAGCCAGCCAGGGCCATGACATTGCAGCAAAGTCACCATGTAACAGAGCTTCACATGTTTGTAGCAGCTGTGCAGCGTTTCCGACTCCTATGACTGCAATGCATCTGAACACGCCCCTAGATTATTCCCAACCCTGGACATAGAGTGCCCTGCACATAATCCAGTTAATCAGGTAATTAACTTGCCCTTCCAAATTGTCTGAACAGGGACAATACTAAGGCGCGTCAAGCAGGAAACAGGATTGTGGACCACTGGTTCAGTAGGAAGAGGCATTCACGTAACTGCATGAGAAGAATCTCAGTAAGAGGTTTGTGTAAATGAACTCAGATGTTTTAATCAAGGGCTGCAGTCAGGACCCCCGGTGTGATGGCAGTGCGTCCACTCTGTTGGACGCCTCCTGTATAAAAGGGAAAAGGCAGTTCGTGGTGTGTCGTAAATGCCGAAGAAAAGGAAAGCATGTGGTTCCAATCATGCTGACTACAAGGGAGCACTCTTGATTCGCCTACCTGCTGGGAGAGACTATTTAAGTGGTACCACATTCACCACAACAAACGTGGAGCACTATTAGTCCTTAATCAGTCGACTCAATTGGACAGAATATCACTTCCCTTACTAATCCCAGAACTCCATTCTCCTGTAGTCTCCACGCTCTCTGATTGCTGAACCACGGACAGTCGTAGAGTCTCAGGTACCGAAGGGAGATGTTTGCTTCTCAGAGGTGAGACTGTTAATGAGGAGAACCTGATGTGTCAGTGGAGAATTGTTGCGGTTCACTACAAAGTGGACTAATGAGGATATCCAGACATGTTAAGGGTGATTCTGAACCGTAGGGATGGAAAATGTTCTGCAGAATATTCACCTCAAACTGTGCAAGGTGCCACTAAGAAGAACGTTGTTTGATTTTTCATTCTGATGTCTTTGCACGATGTTCCAAATGAAGATGTTTCTTCAACTGAACTTCCCTCGGTCGACATCGCTGCGGAATATAAAGACCTTGTCGAACGAAATGCAGCTCAAGAACAATTCTGGGCAAAGAAACAAGAGAGAGATTGTATCCTGCATCTCCATCTTCTTTGACGTCATTCCCTTGTCTTCCATTCCCTCTCTGCTATCTCACAGGTTCTGTTATGTAAATTGCCAGGCCATATCCTTCCAGTTTAATACAGCTCCTCAGTCTTGGGGACACTCAGAATGAGAGATGGAGAACGAGAGAAAAAGGGAGATGGAGAGGGAAAGAAAGCCAGAGAAAAACAGCAAAAAAGAGATATTTTAATCAGGGCAGGCCCCCTCTCAGCCATGAAGCAGTTTGCCCTGGAGGGCTAAATAAATGGGATTTATTTTTGGCAACCGAATGTAGAACCTTATTTAAGACGAGACATGCTAAGTGCTTTGTCTCTTATGCAGCAGCCCTGGGGGCAATATTTTCTTCTTAATTAAAGCGGAACAAGGTGCAGCGGCTGGCCGTTAGGAGCTGTAGCGATTGGTGGGGGTGGGTGGGGGGGGCAGGGAGGGCTGTTGTTCCTTCCACTTCGTTTTGTCACCATCCAACAGAATAAAAAAAAAAGCTAGCGTTTGGGCACGGTCCCTTCTTCCCGGCTGAGGCTCAGTTTCTGCTGACGCGGGGCTTTGTCTGAAGATTAATGACAGGCATTCGGCTCTCTGAATCCAACACAGAGGTTAAAGAATAACCTCCTCCCAGAAAAGCTGCGGTACACTCCGACTGCTCGGAGAGGCAATTTCTCTCCACCATTTTAGAGCTCCAGCAAATAAATAATAATATCCCGGCTCCACTCCACGGAGGAAATGTCTGTTTCAGAGGAGGAAATCAGATTTGAAGTGCATCAAAATGACAGTGTGAGTTAGAGATAATAAGGTTTGCATGTTTCTAGAGAGGGAATTTCTCCATGGCCCTATCATTGCTGATATCAGTACGGCCCTGGGCTCCTCCTGTGTGTAGATGTAGGACTCTGGATGTGGCAGTGGGGACAGATGCAGAACCACAAAAACACCAAGACTACACATAAAATATCACACACATACATTTACACGGGTGTGGGAGGAGAGGAAGATGGAATATAATAACATACACTGTTCAGGGTTCAACTAAATGCCAATTTTGAAGCCGATATCCATCCATGCATCCATCCAACCATCCATCCATTCATCCATCCATCCATCCATCCATCCATCCAACCATCCATCCATCCATCCATCCATCCATCCATCCATCCATCCATCCAACCATCCATCCATCCAACCATCCATCCAACCATCCATCCATCCAACCATCCATCCATCCATCCAACCATCCATCCATCCATCCATCCATCCATCCATCCATCCATCCATTCATCCATCCACCCACCCATGCACCCATCCACCCGTCCAACCGTCTGTGCGGCCGTTTATCTGTCCATATGTCCATCCATCCATCCATCCATCCATCCAACCATCCATCCATTCATCCATCCATCCATCCATCCATCCATCCAACCATCCATTCATCCATTCATCCATTCATCCATTCATCCATTCATCCATCCATCTATCCATCCATCCATCCATCCATCCATCCATCCATCCATTCAACCATCCACCCACCCATGTACCCATCCGCGTGTCCAACCATCTGTGCGGCCGTTTATCTGTCCATATGTCCATCCATTCATCCATTCATCCATTCATCCACTCTTTTATCAGATCCTAGCTAAACTAGAGTAACTTCTTGCACATTGGAGATGTCCAGCTTCTTTTTTTCCCAGCTTCACTTCATCCCAAAAGGCTGCCTGTCAGTTTTGGATTACATTTTAAATTGATACTAATAGTTTACTATGGACCTGCGCGCTGTACGGCCCTTTGGCTGTCCCTGACCAGCCTGTGCTTTATTTTTATTTTGAAGGTGACCGCTTTATCCTTTTAATTTACTTTGTAAGTGCATGCATGCGTGTATACGGCTTCACTGTGTTGGCCAGCAGAGCTAACAGGTGATAACTAAAGTTAGGTTTCACCCCGCAAAAATGTCGGCTCACAGTACAAAAAGATAAAAATAGATATAGAGTGTAGGATTATTACACAAGACGTGGACATCTAAGTATTTATTTACCGAAGTCAAGGGTAAAGCCGTGTGCTTAGTTTGTGGAGAACAGATTCAAGGCACTGTTCAAGGTTTACAACTTGAATTGTCATTATGAGACAAAACAACACCAAGCAATACAAGAATCTGACTGAAGCAGACTTCGGACACGGACTTCTGAAGCTTTGCCAGCTGAGCTGTAAAAACAACGAGGACTTTTTACGAAGCAATACTCATGGAACGAGGGATGGAACAGTCAGGACCAGCTTTGTGATTTCTCACAAAATCGCCAAAAAACAGTAAGAGTTTATCAAGGAGTGTTTGGTGGAATCTGCTGCTCTACTGTGCCCAGAGGAAAAAGAAGCATCTCTCGGAGAAACGTAGCGAGAAGGATCGACGACATTGCAACTGATCTGGAGATTCAGCTGCAAAATAAAGCAGACAGTTGTGACCTTTTCTCTCTGGCCCTGGACGAGAGCTGTGATGTTCATCTTTGTACCTGGAATAACAAATGACTTCAGTATTACGGAGGAATCGGCAGCAATGTGGCCGATGGAAGGGACGAGGAAGGGGAGGGACTTGTTTACAGAAGTAAATACGTGCTTTAATGTGCTTGGACTAAAATGGGACAAACTGGAACGTGTTCAACTTCTGGCTCGGCCCTCCACAGCAGTCCTAGATTTTCACGTAGACCCTCGGAAAAATGAACTGCCCACCTCTGGACTAGAACCTGGATACTTTACGGATCAACCCCGCGCCCTTTCCTGTTCTCTAAGGTCGTCTTACCAACTGCTGGTAGCTGCTCCATGGCCACGTAACAGTTTACCGCCTGAAATTGAGATGTTTTTAAATCCAATTTGAAACCTTTTCTTTTACAATTTACAGTGATGGTCATCTTTTTAAGTTGCACCAGTGGCCAAGTTTTATTAATAGCTGTGATAGAGTTTTATTTTAATTTCATTTTATTTACATCATTCTATTCTTGTATGTCATATTGATATTTATTATTGATATCCTACAGTAAAATACATGTACAGAGCTCTTAAACACCCTTCAGTGTTTCCAAGGTGCTTTTTAATAAGGCGGCTTGTTATTGAATAAATAAAATGAATGAAAGGAAGACGACTTACTTGATCTGATATTTATAGCTTATCATTTTTGATCAGATTGAGATGACAGTCTATATTTTCTTTTGAGCAATCAGTGCATCATAAGTATGAACTGTACTTTAATTACAAATAAAAAAAAAACACACTTTCCGAGTCCCAGTGATTACTCACACTGATTTCCAGCATTGGTTCAGTGCTGCAGATAGATCTGTAGGCAAAAGCTGAAATGGTAACAGAGAAGATCATCTGGAGAACAGAGAGCACCAGCAGTGTTCCAGTGATGCCGTACATCAGTACCTGAAATAGAAATAAGATGTAATGTAAAATATATTTAAATATGTTTGGTAATTTCAGATGGATGTAATATAAAATAGAAAATATATGTAATATAAAATTATGTAATATAAATTATATATATATATAAAATAATATAAAATATTTGTCAAAATGTCAATAAATAATTATTAAATGAAATAAGAAAATTTTGGTATAATTAGTAGAGTTTGGTTTTGCAATTGAAATACATATATGGCTCTGAGTGTGTGTGTGTGTGTGTGTGAGAGAGAGAGAGAGAGAGACTAGAGTGACAGTGTTTTAACTGAAATTGTATGTATGTGTCTAACAGAGTGACTAATATATTTATTGCATGCACCAGCTGTAGCTTTAAAAAGCTACTAAAAATCATACTGTAAATATGGAACTTGAACAGTCCTGCTGGAATAGAAAAGGTTCTTCCCCAAACTGGGTCCACAACGTTGGAAGCATGGTGCTGTCCCAAATATCTTGGTCTGCTGAAGCATTAACATTGTCCATCACTGCAAGTAAGGGGCCCAAACTCTAAAAAACAGGTGTGTCCCAATACTTTTGTCCATATAGTGTCGGCATATATATATATATAATGAATAAAATTGCAGTTTATTCATTTATTAAACTCACATCAGGCCTATATGCACTGAGGCACACCAGAGGAATGATGCTGGTCCCAGCTGTTACAGCACTGATCACATTCATAGCAAGAAAGGTTTTGACCTGAGAAACAGAAAAAAAGAAAGCCTTAATTTCTTTAAACGTAACTTAAACTAGTCTCTGAGAAAAGCAAAAAGACATGACTGCAACGTACCAAGCAGCCGCTGAGCCGTTTCTCTTCCACGAAACTAAGGCACCCTACAGTGATGTACTTGAGACAGAGAGGACAGGGGGGTTATGTACTAACATAAACCTGAAAATAAAAATAAAAATTTAATTCTTTGAGTATGTACTTACAATCACAGGCCCCCAAACAGCAAAAAGACTCATGATGGAAGTTTTATATTCATGTTGTTGGATATCGTTCATGATTATAAACACAAAACCCAGCAGAAATTCCACAATTCCAGTCATTATCTGGGCTTTCTGTTAATAAAGTACACATTAGTGAGTTAGATAAATTGGAGGTAAGCTGCAAAACTTCAGCACTTTCAGAACAAATCTTTGTGTCTTTATTTTTTTTTACATGATTTGATAAAATACCAAAACAGCTGCGTCATTTAGTTCCATTTCTCTGTGGCAGCAGATCTGAACTTTATTTTGTTGTTTTTGTTGTGCAAATAAACTCTCCTGTCAATCAGCGTTTGTGTATTTATTGCACATTTTAGCTGATGGTAATGTTAAAAATGACTGAATTTTAGAGCATATAAATAGAGTATATAAATGGTTTTTATGTATTTTTTTCAAAGTAAAGAAACTTTTACATAAATTATACATGCAAATAAATGCTATACTTTTCATTCATGAGTATAGGAACACACACACACACACACACACACACACACACACACACACACACACACACACACATATATGCACACACATTGTAAATCTTACCCCCAGTGCCTTTGGTTGTCCTTTGAGAAATTTCTCTATTCTTTCTTGATCAGATTGATGTGGACTTTTCTTTATTTCACATCCAGATGTGGAAAGAATTGTGGGTTCTTTGTGGTCCAGCACTGCTGTAGACATCCTTCAGAGGATAACGTTATATCCTGTAAGAAACGATATTTTCATGATATAACACTCTTCTTCTAGAGTACTGTGCAAAAGTCCCTCATTTCTTCATATTCTGCTTCCAGAGATCCAGAATTTCTTGTATGTTAATGTGCTCTTGAGGAACAGTTCTCCAGGCTTCCTGAAGGACTTCCAAAGACTCTCATTTCCAGTCCAGTCCCTGAACCTGACC
>JBBPCY010000019.1:20069078-20079548 GCA_037974405.1 Brachyalestes nurse
AACACTGCTGTGTGTGTTCAAATCTTTACACAAACGTACACACACACACACACACACACACACACACAAACACACACACACACACACACACACACACACACACACACACACGCGCCCGGTGAGAAGGTAGACACAAGCACAGGCAAAGAAAACAAATTACAGGCAGATCGATTGCGAAGTGGAGGAGGTACACAGTGAGATACTGGGACAGAGACACAGATTACTTATAAACCCCTCCCTGGATCGGACACGGGACGAGGCGATGGACCGCCGCTCCCGAGTCTAATCCTCTGGCACAAACGTCTGAAATCCGGAAATGATGCGGCTAAAAGGCGTCATTTCAACCTTCCAAAGGACAAAGGATGTCCAACGTCCCTCACAATACAAGCGGCCAATCAGATAAGAGCTCATTTACATTTGTGCTGTAAGAGTCGAGTCCATTATTTAATGCTACAGCCTGGCTCTGTACTCTGATTAGCATGCTAGCGTGTGTGTAGCATGTTCGCGCAGGGCTAACCTGGAGCGTCAGAGACACGTTTGTTCCAGATTTTACAAACAAACACTCCAACAAACTGAAGATGGAACCTTTAGAAAAATGAACGAGAAGCCCATTTTCAGCCATTTCTGATTTTTGCTTTTTATTTAGAGACACTCTGAATCCAGGCAGCACCATCAAACCAAACATAAATCAGAATTTTGGCAAACCTCTAATTTACATATACATCTACAATAAACACCCATAAACATAACAAACTTAATTCACATTTGGAAAACGTACAACTTTTCAGAACATATTACGTTTTTTAAAGCAGTTTCTTAAGTTTTGGTATCTGCCATTCAAAAGTTACTCCTGGTCAGATTATGTTTATCACTGAGACACATTTAAATGCACAGTATGTTCAATTAATCTGCCAATGTGTTCAATTACTTGCAATTATTTGTAAAAATAAAATATAAAATTTGGCCAAAGGAAAGTTATAATTTATGTTTTACTTTTTCTCAACACGACAAACTGTGTAAATAAATAGAAATTAATATAAATAATAATTTGACTAAACATTTGCATTAATAATAAACTGCTGTGTGACACCAGTACTGTTACAGACAGGACCTCACCCTCTCTAATTTTGTCCAGTCCCAGATGTTCCAGATCAGTTCCAGCTGTGAAGAGTAACACAGACTAGTCTCTCATTAAGTCAGGGCTTCACCAGTGTGTTAAAATGTCTAATATATCTCTCTGTGCTAAACTTGTGGGAACCCCGCCCCGGGTCCTCGCACCACATATCAGCGTAAATGTAAATTATCACAATGTGACATTTTCCCAATACCATTCAGTCCCACTGGGATCTCCACCGGATCTCCCACCTCACCCTGCCGTCCTCTAACCGCACACACTACACCTGCGTGCGGCTAATGAGGCCCTGCCCCGCCCTCTGAGGAGTGTTAGCCCTCGTTCCTCTCAGAAGCGAAACGGAGAACCTGGGGAGAAGCCCCCCCCCCCCCCCCCCGTTTGAAGACAGGCAGCTACGCCCGTTAATCCCTCTGAGCAGCTCTAAGCCTGTCGTTATCGGGACGGCGCTCCTTTTAATTGTGCCTCCCTTAAACACATTAGCCTGCCGCCCCTAATGTGTTCCCCCTCCTCGGGTGACGGGGCCATGAGTCAGGCCACTGGTGGAGAACGGGCCGCAATTGATGTCACTCTAATTTAATTGGGCCGAAGGACCCCTTTGTCAAACGCCGTTACTGAGTAAACGTGGGAACACCATTCCAATCGTTTCTCGCATATCTCCGCCTCTCTCTCTCTCTCTCTCTTTCTCTCTCTCCCTCTCTCTCTCTTTCTCTCTCTCTCTTTCTCTCTCTCTCTCTCTCTCTCTCTCTCTGCCTCACCTCGCTTTGTTTGCCAGAGAAGAACATGGTGGGGGATGAGAAAGACATGAGTGGCACTTTCCTCCAGAGGAGAGCCGGAGCACTAACAATACAAAAAGCCTGTTTCTGTTGTACAATCAACACGTGGGACGCTCGCTCGCGTTTACCTGTGGCTACGGCTGGTCTCTGAAGTGTGGCGAGGCCGAGCCGCCGGATGAATAAATCATGGTCGTAGGAGAGCGAAGACGCGGTAAACAATGGCAGCTAAGCCGAAGCTCTTCAGCAGCCGAAGCTCTTCAGCAGCCGAAGCTCTTCAGCAGCCGAAGCTCCGGTTTACCCGGATACACAAGCCCAAAAACAGCCTTCAGAGAAAGTGCCTAAGTCAGACCAGAAGGGACTGGGAAGTGTGGGCAACACGGTCCTGCCAGAAAAACGCAGAGAAATAGTTCCATTAAACCAGACCCGGATTCACCAAGATGTTTTAAACGGCCCATTTTCTACATTCTACTCTTATTTTTCCATCACATTCGCATGGGTTTGTGTACCACAAATATAACAAACACTACCATTTTCCAACCTCATTCATAAGGCAGCATGAGGCGGGGCTAAACGAGTGGGTGGGGCTAAATGCTGTAGGCTGAATAATGAGATATGTAAATGTGTTGGTTTTACTAGTATTTGAAAACAAATTGAAATTGAAAAGCTTTGTTTCCACAAATGAACACTGGAAATGGGGCAGTGGACATACTCTTGAAACCTCAACAATATTGACATTAACACAGAGGAAATATTAACACTCAGCCAAACATAAGCTATGGATAAGCTTCCACAAGGCATCTGCTTTGGACAAACTCAAATAAAAAGTTATAAAATATTCAGAGTTTCCTAGAGGGTATCATCTTGTTCAATTAGTGTGTCCATGATGCATTATGCCTCCAGGCCTAGGTCCATATATGCAGCTAACCACTTCAGCCGGACACACGACGCTGGTTTCACTGCAGCACACATCGGCTCTAATGAAAAGGAGAACCTGCCAAATGTGCTACATTAGATTAGCCGTAATAGCGCGGCCGGCTGGGGGTCAGCGAGCTCTGGCCTGCAGCGAGGCTCATGCAGAAACACAGAGGGGGCGGCTAACAGCGCGCGGCACCCAGCAGAACCCTCTTCTGTATTCCGAGGCCGTTCCCCGTCCTCTCCGGGCTGCTGTTTGCTGAGACAGCAGACCCCCCCCCTGCCCCTTTGCAGCACGCTAGGGTGGGTTTAATTGCCTCATTAGCACAAAGCTAGCGAGTATCCGAAAGCTCTGCATCGCTCAACGTCAGAGAAGCATCCGAGAAGAAGGGTTAACCCGCTGTGACAGCGGCTGCCCTTTTGACATCCGTGCGACCAGCAAGGCGTGCAGCTTTCGAGGCCAAGGTTCACTCCCTGCTGTGCACTGCCTTAAATATATAATGCCATGCCTATGAACTGCAGGAAATAAGTATTATGAGGGCTGCAAAAACAATATATCAAGTCCTAAGAGCCCTGGAGTCGTAGTGTGTCCTAGTAAAAGTGTGGTTTAAGGTTTGGCCGGTCTTGGTGCATAATTTAATGCCGTTTATTTTGTGGATGGAGCCAATTTTTCATCCAAAGCAGCTCTAGAACAAAAGACTGCAAGCTATGCCAAATATTAGCACTCCCCATCCCATTCCCTCTTAAAATGACAGGGAGTGTGGAATTATGCACGCTTTTCCAATCGAGCGCAAACCGCTTGTGAAATACAGCAGGAAATTATGGGCGGCATGCTAATCGTCTGTTGACGAAATGACAAAACCCAAAGCAATCTAGCTCTAAAAAAAAAAAAAAAAGCAGAGTATTCTCCATGAGCACCTTGAAACACTGGTGGACTTTTGGAACCTAATCACCAAAACACACCTGTGAAAAAACCCACAAATGGTATGTGTTTGTTGGCTCTGCCTCCGGTCTTCTCAAGGTTTAACCAAGACAGTAATTCTGTATGAGGGATGAGGCGATGGAGCCAGCGAGGAATGCAGAGGGAAGGGCTTATGACTAAACAATGGAGTGTCTGCTGGGAAAATGGCAGCATCTGCGCCAAATACGGCTGCAAGCTCAGAACTCAGGAAGAGGACGGAATTAATGTGCTTCTCCCAAAGGTGCAGTACGCCTGGTAGGACTCGCTCGGCCAGAGCCTGTGCATCTCTGTCACGAAAATAGCGACCGAATGGCCTCCAGTTCACCGCCCTCTTACCGAACACCACACCGTACCGGGGTCCGACACCCTGGACCCTTCAGGAGCCCTTCAGGCTGCCTCTGCTCTTTTTAAAGGGAAAAACAACAAGGAAGGCCGAGAGGTGCGGCAGCAACAGGGACGATACATTAAACCGTAAAGATACTCATCTGCATGGGCAGGGTGGCAGAAAGTCTCCATTTCATCAACAAGTCAAGTCTAACGACTCGTAAAAAACAAAGGTGGCGGCGCCATCTGTTCTGGAACGGTTTCCAGAGAGCAGAGCCGGGGGGAGGAAAAAGAGGAGAGAAGTAGTTTTGTGATGACAAAAAGCACCTGACCGAACGGTTTAATCTTCTGTGCAAACAAACCGCTTGAGTGAGTGCCGGCAACGGACAGCTGGCCTAAAGGTTGAGGCGCTCCGTTACGCTGACGTACGGTGGACTGGTTTAATCAGACACGTTAGAGTTAATCGCAAGACAGCGAGCGTCCGCTTTACAGCCTGTTCCTCTGGTGAGAATTTGAAAAACGTCTGTCGCTGGATTTTGATAATTAAGCCATTCTTCAGCCAAACCATCTGCAGCAGACAAAACAGAAAATGTTTAACCTGGGTGTAAATATACCACTTAGCATGCATTCCAGACACACTCTTCACCGTTTTGGTCATTAAACTTTGATGAGCAAAAAAAAAAAAGCTCCCAGGCACTGGTCAGCTTAAGGAATAAGTAATAACAAAAATACTGGCCATTAAAAATCCATAAAGATCCAATAAACGGTGGAAAATAACAACATGGACTAGTGTAAACTACGGCCGTTATGCGGTATATCACATAAACCCACAAGACTTCCACTAAGGGTATATTAGACAGTGGAATGAAATTACTCTGGTTTAGCTCAAGGCTATGCTCCTTCTTGTCAAAATGGTACTGCAAGGCTCAAAAACCTGTACCACCAAAGAAAATGGTGCTTATTTGGCCCTTCAAGGTTGAAACTTCTGCACCTAAGTCTCTCCTTGGAATTGGAGTCAGTGAAGGACTAGTGGGCTTCGGGGCGAGCAGTGGGGCAGAACCCCTGCTGAAGGTTACTTAGAGAGTCAGACGGGACAGAGCACGGGATCTAAACACCTAACGGAGCCGACTGGGAGCTAATAGACCGCTTCAAATGGAAAGACAGCAGGTGTCTAAATGGACAAATGTTTCCTCTTCTATTCAGGGTCTTGATCTCCCAGAAGAAGGAAAAAGGAAGGAGGTGGAAACTAAAAGACCTCTCTGCAGGGACATCTACATGTTGAGGAATGACAGAAATTGTATTTGTCAAAGTACAATCAATTCGTGCTCTTCATTTCAACGAGCACTGGGGGGAAGCAGGGACCTGCCCCTCCGATTAATCACAAACATGAGAAAACAAGCGCTCGGCCTCCAGGCCTCGGGCTGAACCGGCGCGCTTGTTGTGACAGAATACCTGGCTTTGAGTCACTCCATGCCTCTGCTAGGAAAACACAGAGCAGCCAAACACAGGACCATCTGGGTTTAATATCCTCGTAGGCAGATGAGGCCTCTCGCGTGTAAAGCAAAGAGAAACACGAGAGAGAGAGAGAGAGTGTAGCAGCAAGGGAGAGGGGGGAATGGCATCCATGTGTGTTAGAACATCAGTGCTGTCTTGCTCTGAAGGTGCTTATGTCGTACGTCGGTGAGACGCTGCTGAATAAACAGATTTGAGCTCGGCGTGCGTGAGTCACCCTCGATAAGGACGTATCCTGCGTGAAGGTGCGATTACAGTGATAATCCATCATCTCATGAGAGCGTGATAACCCCACGCTGAGCTGGGCTCCGCTGACAGGGGAACGTCTCGGCATTCTTGGGGGCCAAGAGCATCACCTCCAGCTTTTACGTGCTCTTCCGACTCACAGAAGAAACTTCTGTCTCAAAGATGGTGACACCAATTCCCTAACGTCTCCACTTCCCCCCTCATGTGCTCTGTATCCATCGACTACATGTGAGCTGCTTATATTTGACAAGATGGTACATTTTCCCAACAGCGCTTTCTTATTTCATTATCATTCCTCTTCAATCTCCTTATGCTCTACTCTCCCCTCCCTGTACAGGCAGATCACTCCACCTTCACAGGGAACCAGAAATACACCCGATTTCCAAAGAGAGAGTAGATCAAAAGCCGCCTGAGCCATGAATAGACAAGCAAGCCAGTCTCCTCCCCGTCTGTCGGTTTATAACTAGGCGAAGACTCGCTGGAGTGATAGCCGGCCTGTCTGAGAGCACCAGAGATACATTCTACAGAACCAACAGATAAATTCCCTCCTAAAGACGTAGAGACACTTTCAAAGAGGACCTTGTTTGTGTAACACTATTGGCTTTTTAGCAATACTTGCTTTTCAGAGAGGATTTTATTGTGAGCTGCTGATCTGGCCAGATATACCACGGACTGGAGAGGAGGTTCTAAACCAAAGACTGGAACATAATGGTACTAGAAGATAATGGTACTGTGGGATACGGACGTTGCCTTAAATCACTGTTTATCTTTGGGAAAATGTCAGCCCTTCTGTGAAGATCCTCATCAAGCTGTTTACACCCACCAAGGCGGTGGAGGTTTCCAGGAATCAGACACCACCGAGAAAAAAAACGATAAAAAAAGGGCTTGCTAATTGTTCATGGCCCATTGACTTTCATGGTTATTTACTGCAACAAATAATGCAGAAATCCGACTCGCTTTCGCTTGCAGACGGGCATGGCAGAGGCGATTAGCCAATCCTGGAGGGCCTGGCGACGACAGCGGCCGCTTTCTAAACTTGGAAATCCGTGTTGCATCAAGCGGTGGAGGCGGGGGTTCCTCGCATGACCAAGAACCTCTGAAAGAAAGCTCTGCTTGCTTCATTCAGAGCCTGTGACACATCTGGTAGAAGTTATTGTAAACCTGAACCATTCACAAGCATCTGTCAAAGGTTAGCCGTGAAAGAAAATAGGCACTTCCTGCTCGTCTGAATGAAGTGATCTGGGAGTAATTTAGCCGTTCTAAAGAAGCCGAAGATTTATGGCTTGGAAAGCAGCACTGTGGCCTCCAGTTTACTTTGGATCCCTTCAGGATTTCTGAGCCATAGAGGGCATACTGTAGTCACAAACAAATGCACAAACAAAGATTTTTGTTAAGTAAAAATAATAGTAAAAATAATAACAAAAAAATAACAACAAGCAACAACAAAATTAAAAAAATATTAAAACAACTCTTTTTATTCTTAATTCTTATTCGTATTCTTCTTCAGGACTATCTGAGTGGATTAAACTTCATACTCATCATCTACAAATATGCAGAAGAGCAGTTCACAGCATTACCTGCCAATAAAGCAGAAACAAATTCTACTCTCTTGGACGTCCTTCAGTTTGACCGCAGAGATCTCCGGTATTACAAATACACTCGGACTCTTAATGGACTTATTGTGCCAAAGGGCCAGAGAGCATAACGTGAAAACATTCTCACCCTCCGCTTCTTCCAGTATTTATACCGACTCCTAATAAAGATAAACTGTTTAGCGGAGGCTTGGAGAAACACCTCCCACACAAAGAAGGCTGACGACTGTTCAGTCAGGGCAGCGCGCATTCGGACTATTTCACTTTTATTTTTTGTTTAGTGATTTTAACAACAGACATCGTTACAAAGCTTTAAATCGGCAAAGTATGGACAGACGGCTCCGTCCTTCAGAAGGTGGAGCTTCCACGTAGCACAGCACCAGGCTAATTAAGGGACGCCCCGCCCCAGCAAAGCCCTGACTGACAGACCGCCGTCACTGAGGGACGCTGATACAAGAGTTCTTCCTGTCGGAGTGCTGAGGTGGGGATCAGGAAGGTCAAACATGTACAAGGCTATCAGCAACACATTTGATCTTTTCCACAGTGGCATATTTATTCATACAGAGGTCAGGAGCTGGTCCTGGGTCAGTGCTCTTCCTGCGTGAACCTCCAGGGCTCTCAGCCACATGGCCTTTGTTTGCCATGTAACACGCCAGACTCAGACCTCATGGAAAACCTCAGGAATGTCCCAGTCCCTTCGTAGCCAGACGTTCAATCCAACACGAGAAAACGCTCACATTATTTACGATTCCCAACCAAACATAGTCAGTAAACAAACCTCCGCCCAACACTCACGCAGAAAACTCTCAGCTGCACTCCTGAGGACAAATCTGAAACTTTTCTAACTCTAAAGCAGCGATCCTCACCTTTTCCTTCAGTCCAGCACAGGAAAAAAACACCCGAGAACCAGTTTGAGAACCTTCACTGCAGGGTTCTCTAAGCAGCTGTTTTTGCAGCCAAGAAATGCAGAAACACAGAAACCGTCGTAATCAACCCATTACTGACGAACTGGAAACATGTTCATGACGTGTATAAATGAATAACTCTGACAATCAGACGTCAGCAAACTTTATATTCCACTTTAATGGAAAACAGTTTATAAAAGGAATTATGAAATGGAAAGCCAGAGAAGCACAGCCACACGTGATGCCACACTTCGTACTTCTTGGTTTGTTATCGCTTTGTGGCCAGTCGGAGTGAAATGCACCACGATCACAGCAACAGACGTGGCCTAGCATGGTTTCACCAGTGAAAAATACACTAAAATATACTTACATTCACAGCAGGGGAGAGGTGACCTGCATATATACACAGTAAGGTATGTTCATAAAGTCATTTACTGTTAATCATTCCGTTTTCTCATTTCTAAATTCTTTTTTTTTTACATAAAATCTAATTATATATTTTTTTTTTAATATTTGGGTTCCTGCTAATAAAGGTGTTTTTGGGCTCTATCAGACAAGATAAAAAAATCCCTGCATCACCACGTATTTAAAGAATAAGCTGAAAATAAGAATATATGTCCAGGTGGCTCACGTCCTTACAGTGATTCAAGACAAAAACCAGTCGGGAACCTTTTCCAAGAACATAACCCGAGAACTCCGGCTTGACAAGATCATGCCACTCACTGACCTGAAACCAGAAGAAAACACCACATACTGACAAAAATAACTTTAATTTCCTGTGATGTAACTAATCAGCCCTGTACACGGTGCGAAGCGGTCGAGGAGAACGGAGCGGGTGGTGGAACCGAGGCAGCACCGGGACACTAGATGCTTCCCAGTCTTAAATTTCTTGCATAAACATGGTTGACAAGTCACCCTTTGAATAACCTGACGTGTGAGTGTGTGTGTGTGTGTGTGTGAGCATATCGCAGCGATTCAGGGACAAACACATCAGGATGTCACTTCCTAACCTCTGGGTGCACATCTTCCTGTCATCCACACATTTCTGAGATATTCCTTCTGCCGCCGGTTAGTGGCTAAATATAGCGCGGGACCAGAATCTGTGTTTCTTTAACCAGCCGCAGAACCAGCCATCCTGCGACGAGGCGCCAGTCGCGTTCTGGCCGTCGCAGGGTCACCTGAGCTCCTCATTTTATTCTCAGGTGGGCGGGACAGCGTAGAGGTCACGTGACGTCCGGCCGTTTCTTTACCGTTCCATTACAGTCAATTACAGCCTGTTATTACACTCACACCACTCACAGCCGGCCGGAGAACCTTCATCACACACACAGAACCCTTCATCATCACCTGCACTGGGTTCTAGTGGGGAGGAACCCCTAACACACACTCACACACACATTCAGAGTAGAGGGTAATATTCCGAGTGCACCCACAAAATATCCCGGCTTTCCACAGCGGGACTAAATGAAAGTGATCTTCTGCATCTTAAAGACTAGAATCAAATCAAAGGGAAATTACATTTATTACAGGCAATTGATTCAATTAATTAGAGCAGAAAGCTCTCAAGGCCACTTCCCTTCATCCCCTGATCCTCCGGATCTCCTGGCCCTTATTCATGCAATAATCTTCTGCACAGATTTTTAAAAATCATTATTTATCTCTGCACAGGAGCAACTCTGCTGAGGCTTTGTGCTCCAGCTTGATCCGGACCGGGCCTGTGGTGCTGGGTCTCATCCAGACCTGTGGAGCTAGGTCTAGTCCAAGTCTGTGGAGTTGGGACTGGACCGGGCCTGTGGAGCTTGGTCTAGTCCAAGTCTGTGGAGTTGATTCCGGACAGGCCTGTGGAGCTGGGTCTCATCCGGGCCTGTGGAGCTTGGTCTAGTCCAAGTCTGTGGAGCTGGTTCCGGACTGGGCCTGTGGAGCTAGGTCTAGTCCAAGTCTGTGGAGCTGGTTCCGGACTGGGCCTGTGGAGTTGGGACCGGACCGGGCCTGTGGAGCTGGTTCCAGAATGGGCCTGTGGAGCTTGGTCTAGTCCAAGTCTGTGGAGCTGGTTCCGGACTGGGCCTGTAGAGCTTGGTCTAGTCCAAGACTGTGGAGCTGGTTCCGGACCGGG
>JBBPCY010000019.1:20079648-20090477 GCA_037974405.1 Brachyalestes nurse
ACCACACTTGTGCAGATTTGTGGAAAAACCAGGGACTAGTTCGCAAAAGTTGGTTTTGCATATTATGCAAATTAGCATCTAATTAGGCAGAAATGAATGGGCGGGGTCTGATCCCAAGGAATAACATGCAATAAGAATTTAGAAAATCGGACATACGGTTCAAATTTGCTGAGACTCAACGCAAAAGTGCTTGTTATAGCGCCACCTATGGGCGCAATGGTGTGGCTCTTGGTGCCTGAGTAGCGGTTACGGTTTTTGCTACCCAACGCGTTTTGAGGGAGAAAAATAATAATTTAAAAAATCAGCATAGACACAATAGGGTTCCTACGCAGTGCTTGGACCACTAATAAATGTTTCAAAGCATCAAGTATCCTAGGCAACAGCCACAATCTGTAATATAACAAGGTTACCTGAACTGGTACTCTGCTCACCCTCCCCTACACAACGATCACAGTATCCCTTTTATATTCTCAACCCCTTCCCCAGGTTGCACCATTTTACCAGATTAAATCAATTAAGTTAAATGAAAGTTACCAGTAATAAATAAAACAGTCCTAATGTTACTGACAACCAACACTCTACATTAGTATAAAATTCTTCACAACTTATACAGCATAAACACAGATATTTTATTTTTCACAAACCCCCCCCTCTACTCCCATACCCACGCTGCATTGCACAAGCCAGACAGTAGTGAAGTAGCCTACCTTTGCTACTGCTCAGGTTGGCCTGTCATGGCAGCACACACAGCATCCAAACCTTCCAAACAAACACCAAAACAGCAAAGGGACTCACACACAACGGCCACACCAAAAACAGACTACAGGAAGGCGAGACAAAAAACACACACACGACAGACAATAGCAGAGCGCTACAACAAGTATATATTTCATGTGCATGTGTGTTTATGTATGTGTGTTTCTATGTATGTTTCTGTAATGGTGAGCTAGACAGAGCCCTCTGTCACAGTGAGTGAGTGTGTGTGTGTGTGTTGTGGGTGTGTCTTTTCCTTGCCATTGTGAATAATTTCTGTTTCTCGTTTCTTCGCCAGGTGCTGACCCCCCTAGTACCATTTCTGATTGGCCACCTCAGCGATGCCACAGTGAACGATGCCCTCCTGACTGTGCTGGTGGGCGTGGCCCAGGCTCACCCCGCCTCCGTCAGCCCGTTTCTGCCCATGCTGAGGACCGCTGGGCGGCAGATGCCGGTATTGCTGGAACACGTGGCCAAGATCCACGGCGCAGTGGGCCTGACCAACGAGGTGAGCCCCCACTCGCTTCAGAGTGAAGGGGAGGGGCTTATCTGCTGTAGGCTAAATATATGCATATATGGAAATGTGTTCTCATGATCCCACAGAAACACTAAATTCATAAAGAACTGTTTTTCCGTCTTATTTGAAAAAGGTTCCATGACATGGGTCATAGGGCAAATTTCCTTTGCAAAATATGTTTATGTTCATAAAGAACTAAAAGCTGGAGGTGCATCTGGAATCACATCATTAGTCTTTGTTAGATTATCAGATACTTGTGTTACATAAAAAAATGTATAAATATGTTTGAATTTCTGTAATTCCATTGTAGACTACAGTGGACACTAGACACCAGTGAAACAAAGTGGGTGTTCATCGAATGTCCAGGATCTGGCTCCACACCACACTGCAGTGATTTAAGGCCTGAGCTAAGAATAATTTATCAACCATTGTGAGGCATATCTGTGCTCCCCAGAGGAGTTTGACTATATACACTATTTTGGGGTTGATGAGGTGATGCTCACCATAAAGGTCATTATTTAGACACTTTACATAATAAACATTCTTTATTTGTCACATGCATAGTCATACAAGTACAACACACAGTGAAATGATTTCTCTGCATTTAACCCGTTCACCAACTGAAGCAGTGGGCTGCCGCCAACAAGCCGCCCGGGGAGCAGTGTGTGCTCAAGCGTACCTCACTAGGGGTTCGAACCCCAACCCTCTGATTGCTGGGCCAATGCCCTAAACACTAGGCCATCCAGCTCCCCTTAGAATGCTGTGCAGAATGAATGGACACAAATTCCCACAGAAACTCTTGTGGAAAGTCTTCCAAGAAGAGTGGAAGCTGTTAGAGCTGCAAAAGGGGAACCACTTCAGATTAAACTCCAGATTAAAGTTTATGGGTTTGAGTACAATGCCATTAAAATCTGTTGGTGAAATGGTCAGGCGTCCCAATACTTTTGTCCATATAGTCTATATAATGCTGTGGTCAGTGTTTGAGTGCCTCGCTGTAAACGCCATTCGGTTTCTTGGCCCGGCCCTCACTAAAGCCTCTGTGGGACAATGCCGACTATGAAAAGTGCTTCACAAAAACATAGCAGTAAACACAATTTCAGCAGTAGGGAGTGTGTGGGTTGCATATTTGTAGGGAAAGAGCCACAGGATGCAGTAAATCACACCTGCATGAGAGCCACAGCAGGCCGGTCCCCCTCCAGCGCCGCTTAATCAGTTCATGAATCAAACACTTCTATTAGACAGCAGGGCTTGACTTTAGTATGAGGCACCAGATCCACAGTCACTCAGCCAACGCCACTAATACCTTTTTATTGTCCTCTCCTTGATGATGGGGTACTTAAAACTGACTCTGATCTCTTTTTAGGAACTGGTTCCCAATCCGGGTGCGAGTTCTCCTGCCTTACAGATCTCAGTGTTTCTCTGCTTGGGGAAGACCTGCTAGTTAGTATTGAACTGTTTTGTCAGGAATCATCAGTGCAGCTGACAGCGGCACAGTGCAGAGGTTTGCAGAACATCGTACGTAAAAACATTTTTCTGTTTTTTCCTGTTATGCTTCCTAGTTATAATAAAGCCTTGAAAACACTGAGGACCTCTGAGATGGGACCCTGATTTGACATCTACCTCCATCACTTCAGTACACATCATAAAATAACTGATTTTATTATCGATGCACAGTATAGATGTGAAAGCATCACACCAGTCTTTAGGTTTAATAGTGGGGACAAAATAGAGCTTGAAAAAAAAATGGTGGTGATGTGGTCCCTAGTGTCCGCAGTGTAAATTACGCGGAAGGCTCAAGGACAATAGCGGGGCTTTGGCTCTCGGAGCTGGCTGAGGAGGTCTTCCATGTTTATTAGAGGCTGAGTGGACAGAAATTAAGGTGGTCTTTTCCCTGGACCCCCTGGTCACCTGTCTTTGTGTGTTATCCTCCCACATCCTCTCCTCGTCCTCCAGACTACTGGATGCAGCACTTTCGTTCCCACCCTTTTACCCAGACGAGCGCGAGAGGTCAGAGCGACTGCCGCTGGGACGAGCGCGAGGGCAAAAAGGGCCTGCTTTCAATTTAGCGTGCCGGAAGAAAGTGTGGGGGTCTTCCTATCTCCCCTTGAAGAGCCTGAGAGAACGCCTGAGCGTGAGGAGATAACCGAGGGGTTCACCTCCAGTGCCCTTATAATTGCAGCGGTGGAGGGAATTATGCCGCCATATTTCTCCTTCTGCTCTCTAACAGTGCAGGTGATTTTCTGACTGAATGAATGATGACTAACAGTGGCCTGCCGAGGCTCAGGAATGAGAAACACACCGCAAACTAAAATCCAGAGAGAAAAACGCTGGAAGAAGCTCCTGGGGGTGTTAGAGACAACACACACAGTCTGTCGCCTGAAACTCAGTCACTGCAGCGAGTGGCGAAAGGCTTAGGAAGGATTTCAGGAGTACATTACAGACCAAATGTGAGAAAGAAAATAATAATTATAGTTAAGTTTCAGAAATGAAGATCAAATGCGGTGACATCTAGTTTAACAAACATCTACTTTAACAAACATCTACTTTAACAAACATCTAGTTTAACAAACATCTAGTTTAACAAACATCTACTTTAACAAACATCTACTTTAACAAACATCTACTTTAACAAACATCTAGTTTAACAAACATCTACTTTAACAAACATCTACTTTAACAAACATCTAGTTTAACCATTTGTCCAGAAAATTCTGCTGAACTGCAGTCCTGGACGTATTTTAGCACAACTACTGTTTTACAGTTGTTTTCCATTCTGCCTGAATAAAGCCTTTCTCATATTACTATATTTTAACATGCAGGACTCACCACAATTAGACTGTATATGCCTTTATGGCTATTTTTCAAACTACACTGTACTAATGTATGCAAATACTACAGCACTGGGATAGTGATGCTAAAACCAACATAGCAGCTTTTCTTTGATACTGTACATTTAAAAAAAATACTTTTATCAATATAATCAACTCGAATCAATGCGCTTAGATCAGAGAATAGAATATGGTTTTAGTGAAAGAAGTGAAGGAACAAAGAGTTCCAGGTAGACGAGGCTTATTTCTTCTTCTCTAAAGGAGAACGTCTTTCCATAAAACCCTGGTGAATTTTCCACAAAGAGAACTGAATGGAGCTCAGCCAAGCAAGATCATTTCTCTGACAAGCCCTGGAGTGGGAGAGGGACAGCATATCAAAATTTAAACAGAAAGGAAAGATATACCCCCTTTCTCTTATCTTTCATCCATCCCAACGTGTCTCTCTGTAGCTGCGAGGAAACTATTACACGAACCCCAACTTGGTATTTGATAAAAAGTCACGTATGATTTACATCCTCTGGTAATGAGCATGTGGGCGAAAGGCAAGCGTGGCTAAAGATTGTGGAATATCAGACACTGGCTGTGGTAAATATAGACATCCACGGAGTCTCAGGGGTCACAGAAGCTCTGATTCTCCGGCACTGTCTCCCCTGATGGACCCAATGAACAATTAAAGAGAAAAGATTGGCTTTTTGTGGAAATGCCAAAGGTTGTCGAGTTTAGTCTTGCCGCTTGAAGAAGCCCGGCAATTTACTATTTAACATTCTTCGTGGCTGAACAGAGACCGCGCTGGGGCTCCTGGCACTCAGACATTTAAAAAAATCAATCAGTCTGCCCATCCATTCATTATGTGAACTCACTAACTCTCCCAGGAAGCACCTATAAGTCTACAGTTCCTAACTCTGAGTCTTCTTCAAAGACACCGAACAAGTTAACATCTCTTTACCGTTGGGTGGCTTATTACCTGGGAGACATTATTTTGTGCCTTATTGACTACAGTGTCTGGTAAATCTCATGCTGAAAAAATGAAGGTGTCTTCGGAAAGACTGACCTCTGGTTCCTAAAAGACATGTTGGATGGATAATTCTTCAGGAAAATGAGATGTTTGAGTGTAAAGAAGCTCCAGGTGACTGCTCTTGAAGGTGAAGGTTCTACACCAATCAAACCCTTGTCCAAGAACCACGCGTCTGCACCGAGAGCCGTTCAGGAACCATTATTTGTCGAAGCAGGAGTGTGCCAGCGTAGTTGGAAAGTTCATGTAATTGGTTGTTCTAAACCCATTATGTAACTAAATAGCCTGAACAAGATGTGGCTCCAGCACTGATGAAAGTCATTTGCCTTCAGCCTCAATCTACAAATGTCAGCTCTGACATGTCAGATTTCATATCACAGTTAAAGTACTTCATACCAATGAGTAAATATTTCCTTCTTAATACAAAGAAGCAGTGGGATGTCTGTAAATACTGCTGCTTCCCAAAACAACATCCCAGCCCCCAAACAGCTTCCACCTTCCTTCCAAGCTCTGACCTTTGGGTCCAGCACAGGTTTCATTTATCACCACAGTGAAAATAGAACTCTTGATAGATTCTCTTCTCGAACGAGGAAGAAACGGTGTTCAGCACAGTCCAATAGAGGAAGAAGCAGAGTGGGAAACCTAAACTAAATCCCTTTGGACCAATGCCTCCAAGAGGCCAACACAGATTACCACATTTTATTTGCTAATGAGAACAATAGGGCTGTGATTAGATACAGAGATGAGTAATGCTGCACTTTGGGCTCGTTAATAGGACAGGTGGGATTATTTTGGAGATAAATAATGCTGTGTTTTGGGCTAGTTAGCAGGACAGTTGGTTTCACACTGTGGGAATATTCTGGAGATCAATAAAAGCTATATCAGGTCTCACAGAGCAACTTTACCCTGAACGTGGCTCTTGACGCATTTTCAGTTTCAAATACAACTAGATTTAATTTCTATGGCAACTTTCTCTGTCAATTCAGATATAAATACACAAGCTGTGACTAATTCTTGTGTGTGTGCATGTAAAAGCCTGGCATTTGTGACAAACAACCGGCCATGTGAAGAACAAGGAGGACGCAATGCGAAAATGCAGAAACAGAAGCATTTGTAATGATACAAACAATGCTGTCACCACTGTCACCACTGTTAGTGTTTATTGGAGTAATAAGCACTTTGTATGCTTGATGTCTATATAGTGTGATTCGGTTCCTTCACTGAAAAAGTATTATTTTTAGGTAATTTACGCCACAAACATCAGAGAGAGAGAAAAAAGAAAGGCAGTCCATGATTGGTCAGAAGCTCGGCTCTGGGCTGTGGTGCTCCAGTCTCTGTAAGGTCTGTAAGGTCTGTGTGGTGTCAGACAAGTCTCATTGGTATTTCGACTAAGACTCATCTCGGAATTCAGTCTCACCAGATATTCTAGTTGGTCTCGACTGATTTCAGTGGCCTTTAAAAAAAACAGTGTTTCTGCTATTAATGTGTCTTTCCACTGACACCATGGCAAACCGAAAAAAAGACAAAATGAAAGAACTCGCATGGGTTGACAAAGCAACCTCTCGTCCCCTTAACAAAAAACCAAAGCGGCTTGTTCAGAAAATGAACGGCTGAATTATTTCAAAACCCATCTAGAGCGAGCCCTGCCATTGGCCACCTGGTAACCAATCAAAATTAATCTCCTGTCGTTTTCATTTCAGCCACAAGCATGATGTCTGTAAGTGAAGTGGCTCACCTTAAAGTCATTTTGATCCTGCACTCACCTTTTGGTTCGTACAAACAGTGAAAACGATCCTATTGTACAAGATATCTACTATCACACAAAAGAGATTATCTCTCTTGGTCTTAACTCTCATTTGGATTCAGTCTCTGGACTTGTCTTGGACTCCTGACCATGGCTCAGCTGTTTATGAACCGGAATCCTGAACCTCAGGATAAAGTGTGCAGTATAAGTTGTCATGGTGATCCACCCTCATCCCAAAGTTAATCTATGAATCCTGCCTCATGAACCCCACTACTACTCTTCATTCATTTTTAAGTTTCTTCTGGAAACCACAGAGTGAAATTAATCAAACAGCCGACAGAAAACGATCCAGTCAGATTTTGGTGTGTAGGTAGATGTAGCTGTGTGTCCCCACCGGTCAGGCCTTAATGTTCTAGAATGAACACGTCAGATCAACCACCAGCATAGATTGGAAGTGACAGTGGAATCAACCAGCCATGGTTTGATTTACAATATGTGGGAGCAATTCTGTCTGGTAGAATGTCACTCTGGGTCCTCAGGAAGTGGGACATACTCCATTCTAAATACGAGGCATAGCCTGAACAAAGCATTCTGACAGAATGTAAACAGCAACTCTTTACTGAAGGAGTCACTCTAGAAACGCAACATGTACAGTAAATATGTCTGTTTCATATAAAACATTTGATGTCTTTTACATGCGTCAGATGTTTAATCTAAAAATCTAAAAAAGTCACATGCAGTGCCACTAGAATCCAATAGGGGTTTGTTTGGTTTTTTTCAAAATTTTTGACCATATTTCGATATTTGTGCTTTGATCTGAAGGCCTAGTCACAGTTTGCCACCCACTGTGAATAATATCCCTATTCCCTACATCCTTGTCACTCACTTTGTCCTAATTTACTACCATCTCTCTGCTTTATTTTATATATTATATTTTCAATCCTTCGTGACCGAACCCCTCCCCCTCTTTCGAGCTTCCGTTCTATATATATGAGTGGATTCTCAGAACCAATTTTGCCTTTCTATGAAATGTATTTGCCAGCAGTAGTGAAGTGCAACCTTTCCCTCCCGAGACCAGGCAACTGGCTAGCGGGCACATATGTCAACTCAGCATGCATGTTCCCCAATCAGACAGGTAATGAATATGATAATGGAACAAGCAACTGAACGAGCAGAGGCTGGGGGGAGGAAAAATGCTCGAGGGGAGCAGGAGAAGGCTCTTGGCATATCAAACAGAGAGTGAGGCTCTGGGGTTGAAATTCAGAGCTCATTTAGACGAATGCCTCCTACTGGGATCTGAGAGCGTCTTTCGGAGCCGTCATGTGTGTGTACGGCCTCACATATGCCTAGGATCATGTTTAATCCATCATGTAAACATCTGAAATAAAAATGAACGAACGAATCACTCTGATGGTTAATGGATCCAAAGTTCAGTAGTATATTAAAGGAGGGATCCCCGGGCAGGGTGTCGTTATCACTGTTGCAATGAAAGTCAGGAAATACAGGGTCAAAGCATTCATTTCCGTCTCCTACAGAGACATACGGATTCTAAAATGTGTGTATCTTCACACGTTTGGCTTCCTGTCCTTTCCGACTGTGATGTAATTCCAAGTGGTAATTCATTGGAACTGAATGTTGCTTTTGGGTTTGCTTTACTATTCAAATGTAACTTCCATTCAAACCTATTTTTGGACTTTGCTTTGCAAATAGCTATATTTACATTCAGTAAACTTCAGGTATCACGAGTTTTCATGCAGACATCACGAAATACAATTTAATAAAAATACGTGCTGCGATCACGATTTAGAGCTTTTTTCGTGCCGGGACAACACTGCAGTATACTATGTATTTTCACCAGTATCAGGGGTAACTGGTGACTGAGGGACAGTAGGAGAGAAATAATGAGTTCATTCCTTATCGTTTTTGTTTGCAAAGCGGTTAAAACAGGTTGAAATGCCGTGAGACTAAAATACAGGTTAGTGTAGCGTTGTCCTAGAACGAAAAAGTGAAGCGTTGTCCTAGCATGAAAAAGTGAAGCGTTGTCCTAGCATGAAAAAAAGCCCTAAATCGTGATCGCAGCACGTATTTTGATTACATTGTATTTCCTGATGGCTGCATGAAAACTCGTGAGACTGGGTTTTACAGGTAGTTTTCCCATTCTTCAGTCGTGAAAAACAGAAAACATTTTTCCTAATATAACCTTTTTTCCTTCTACTCACAAATGCATATGTAGTGTTCATTAAAAAAATTAATACAAAATGTCTAATGTTCCAATGAGCTAAAAGTGAGAAATAATTATGGCGCACTAGTTCATTACATTTATAAAAATCAATATAAACTTTGTTTGGTCATTAGCCAAGTGCGTGTCAAGGTCAGTGCAGGTTTTCTAACAGCGCAAGTTTGTCCAGCAGCAACATCAGTAAAGATGTGTTGGAGGTTTTCTTCTTAATGCTTTTAAGGGTTTTTTCGGTTCCTCTCAGTGTTTCTTCTTCAAGCTCTAAGGGATTTTCTATTTTAAGTTTCGGTTCCTCTCAGTGTTTCCTCCTCATGCTCTTTTTTCTGGCAATGTCTCTTTTAGTGATGCTCTCTGTGGGATTGGAGCCTCTGGAAAGCTGCTTTGGGACGTTTTGTGAAGATGCTATGTAATGAGAGTCCGATGCTGGTGCAGGAGGGCCTTAGTCCTGTGCTCAAATAGAATTTTCTGGAACTTGATATCATTTGATGGTGAGAAAAAAAAGATTTTTTTCAAAAGTTAAAATCAAACTTTTACTTTCAATGCTGTCCAATTCTGAAAAAATGGACACCCCCAGAATCCAGCAGGTAAAGTCCTCCTGGACCAGAGCTGAATGTGCCTGAACTGTGTTTAATTGGATGGTGGGCTTTAGATGGTATAAGAACACGTAACCACCCTCTATCATCTCATCAGCTCTCATCGGATCAAAGAAGGGCAGAGTGGGCTTTGGAGTGCTTTGTCCTTTTGCAAAATAATGATCGTCGTGGGAGAAAGACAAAAGCACAAGATTTTAAGTACAAGTGTAAATACAAGAGCAGAGTATAATGAGGTCTGTGGGGATTTGGCTCGAACCGACTGCGCCAGTGGGTTCTGGAGAAAGTGATTCACTCCCTGGAATGTGATGGCACATCACGATTTTTGACACGTTTGATAGTCACGTTAAACTGACAGTGGAGGCCAAGGTCACCAAACATGAGGGACATATTTTAGTCCACTGAGGTCAGCGAGGGTCAGCATGCAGGCATCTGAGACGTGGAAGGAGTAAAACTGCAGCTGAACTTGGACTTCGGTGCAGATTTCCCTCCACGAGAGTTTGGAGGTTTTACACTCTTTTAGTTCATTTAGTTCTGTGGCTTGCAGGTAAACTGGAGTATATGTACACCAATCAGCACTGAACAAACTCTCCATTTTTATAGACAACAGGTAGTAACACAGTGTCAGGAAATGCATGAGTGAGTCTGTTTGAGATTGTCTAAAAATTCAGTGTGGTTCAAGGAAAGTGTGTGATGATGTAGTCAAGCAGAGAGGGATCTCAAGTGCGAGCTTATTGTCATTTCAACCATCTCCACAGAACACAGTGTAATAACCAGTGTTGGGAGTAACGCGTTACAAACGTAACAAATTACTGTAATGCATGACTTTTTGCTGTAACACGGTAATGTACGGCATTACAGAAAAACAATTGGATATATTTTACTCTGTACAAATCTCAGTAACGCGCATTACAATGCATTTTTTAACCCGGAAAGAAGTGATGTTTGTTTTACAAATTCGCCAAAATCACCGCGAGATCAGCAGAGAGGAGAAACGTCCGCACAAAATGTTTCACTTTTTGTAGTCGGACAGAACAGAGAGATGAGTGAACCTGCAACTGATCTAACGTCTGATACAACTGTTTTTAACCATAAGCCCAGCTCAGTCAGATACAACATCACCTTCCACTGGCTGTGTAATGAGCTAAC
>JBBPCY010000019.1:20090577-20106175 GCA_037974405.1 Brachyalestes nurse
CCGGGGTCTACAGGCGCGAGGTAGGGACTCACTCTCTCTCTCTCTCTCTCTCTCTCTCTCTCTCTCTCTCTCACACACACGCACACCCACGCGCACGCACGCACGCACGCACGCACACGCACACCCACGCGCACGCACGCACGCACGCACGCACACGCACACGCACGCACGCACGCACACACGCACACGCACACACACACGCACACACACACGGGCCAGTACCCAGATGAACACCCCCAACCCTGGAGGTGTGAGGCAACAGTGTATTCTATTTTATAATTTTATCTTATTTGTTGTTGTTTTTTAATTTTTATTTTCTGTGTTATTTTCAATGTTTATTTTCATAGTGTAATTTCTATACTCAAATAACTACATCTTCAAAAAAAATAAATTAAACTGCAACAGCGGCCAGTCTGTTCTCTGTCCTCTCGTTTTCCACTTATACATCATTTCCTATATATTAAAAAAAACACAACTCTGGCCATTACCCTCTTAACTGTTTTTCCTTACTTGTGTATGAACCTCTGACTGTTTTCTCTGACAGGGTTTGTTAAGGTGTGTATCTTAGCTGGCAGTAATGTGGTTAAAAGCAGGTGTTGATTTGAGTGTAGCTTTACAGGTATGAAGAACAGACGGAGACGACTTGAGGACTGATGTACGGCGCTCTGGATAAGAGCATCTGCTAAATGCTGTAAATGTAAATGTGCACAGTAAGGCTGTCTTTCCTTTACTGGAAACAAATATTTTCGCAGTCACCTTAAATGTCTGAGATATACACCATCGTACATCCTGGCCTTTTTATCTCTGCCTCTTTGTTTTTCCCCACTTTTGATCTTTTCTTGATACCTGAGACTTCCTGACCCCTCGCCCTCCATTCCAAATACACACCAGATCTACTGAACACTTCCCTCTCTCTCCTCTCCGCTGCACGAGTGGGTTAATAAAGGCTCATTGATTTTCTTATCTCTCCCTCTCTGAAGGACAAAGGAAGCTGGAGGTTGGGGGTCTACAGCTGTGATGTGAAGAAACTACTGGTTTCCCCCCAAAGCTTTCAACTTGTGCCTTTTAACAGAATCCTTTTTGGTGTGTAAAGAACCTTATTCCTCCACTCTTAAAAAAGATTCTGCAAAGGGATCTGTGGGTGATATCCAAGAAGAACCATGGAAAACATGTTTAATGTAGGAAGCATGTGAAGAACCTTCTAAAGGAGTGAAGATTACGTTCTTCGCGTTCACATTCATTTCATTTCTCATGCAGTTCTCCAAAGACCTATTTATTGAAAGGTTCATAATGGAACCAAAATGGTTCTTATAAGGCACTGCACCATAAATATTCTTTAAAAGTGTAATGTAAAGGTTCTACATCGAAAAAAAATAGATCCAAGCCAAGAAGCTTTTAACGACCATAAGTTCTGAGCAGCTGGACTGCTTTATCCATCCTCCTCCTCATCCTCCACCCATCGCTCCGCACGTTCCACACACTAAGGTGTGGGAGTCTGCTTTAATTAGCTCGACACCAGGAGTGGCTAACAAGCTTAGGGATGGGTGGTTTGTTTACTATTTCTGCCAACTAATTTCTCTGCTGGAGAACTGTTTACCTGGTGCCGGCAATTAATAAACATCCTGGAGTCTCCCTCGGGCAAAGTCGTTTGGAACAGACGATAAAATAGGCGGGGGATTAAATAGCAGCAGCTAATAATAAACTTTGCTGCTTAAATCCTTTTACTGTTTATTATTGCATCATTAAAATCAAACTAAATCTACAGCGTTCGCAGGAAGCTGAAGCGCGCGGCAGTGTATCACGTTCCGCATGCGATCGGTCTTTGGAGAATGAAAAGATATTTTGCTTTCGGCTCCCGGGTCAAAACGATGGAGCGGGTTGTGTTTTACCCAGAACTCCCGGTTCTGAGATGAGTGACCGGGGGAGGGAAATTCCTAGCACCCGTACCAGATTTGAAGAGTTGCCATGAATCACTGGGCCTAATGACTCCGTGACTCCTCAAAGTGTCAGACCAAAAAATGGATCCCGCAGGTGCTGTTAGCGTAATTAGCTTTTACCATGCGCCGAGTGATAAGTGCTTCACGGGAAGAGGGTGGGCGAGAGAGAAAGAGAGAGAGAGGGAGAGAAAGAGGAATTGGATAGCGACCAGAGGAGAAAAATGGATAGAAAGCTTTCAGTCATTTATGGCCCAAACGGGGAAACCCAAAGCTCCCAGCAGGCTAATGAAGAGGAGAGCGGTAAAAGAGGTAAACACCAGCACTGCAGGAAGAGACACTGTGTGAGTGAAGCCTGGGCCAGAGCCAACAAACACCCAAATAAATCTCTCTGCTCCAGGCTCCTCAGCTGTAATAGAGCTGATGTGGACATACAGGGCGGGTGGGAGAGCCCCCTTGAGTGGACGATGGGGAACAGATGACCTCTGCTTGATGTCAGTGCTTCAATTAGCCCCTTATCAGAAAGATGGGGCTCGGACGCCATGTGTGCCTTTTGCTGATTAACTCAGTGACGTGTGGCCACAGGGGGAACCGCACTGTCCTAGTCAGTCCGTGGGGAAGCTGAGTCTGTGTACTGGGCTAGAAAAAAAGGACAGATAAGTTTGGAACGGGGAAGACGCACACTAAAAATGTTCATAAAAATAACATCGCCTGGACACACATTGTACTGTGCATGAGTGCTCAGTGCACCGTGGTTACGGAGTTTCTGGATGTGGCCAGAAGCACTACGGAGTCACCTTGACCCATATGGAGCTTCTGGACGTCTAGAAGTGACCGGAAGCATCGCAGGGTCACCTTGACCCGCTGCCCCGATCTCTCACCCTCCACCCTGCGGCTCCAGCCTCCGACAAGGGCAGCGGTCAGCGGCGCCGTTTGTTCTCTGGGACGAAAAATGACACGTGCTGTTCGTCAGAGAGGAGAATAAACACTGACATACGTACACGGTCTCGGAATGCGTCCAAGATCAACTGCCGCCTCTGTATCAATACGCAATTACCTCGACCAGGCAGCAAATTTATTCACAGGTTTGCTCGCACTGAGAATCATTTGTAAGTGAAACTGAGTGAGATAAAAGGTTAATTGCAATGCGGGAGAAGGAGCACATAAATAGTCTGTTGTCGATGTCGGGGGAAAATTGATCGGTGGGAGCGGTTTGGCCGCATCTATTCTTGTCCTCTGCTTTGATTTGCATCTCTGCGGCGTCTCACTGTTTCCTCCGCGAGAACGAGCAGACAGTCAGAGCTGAGGCACTTGACGCGTGCAGAGCAAGGTGAACGTGGCCAGATCAGCAGAAAGCACAGGACCAGTGTCACCTTGCCTGACACACGGGACGGACATCTGTAAAGAACACACGCTTCAGGAAGTGTCAGGAACACTTTAAGGCATATGGTAGATGTTGTTGAAGCTGCCATCATTCAGACTTAAATTATAGGGCAGGATCAACCTTCCATGTAATTTTAATTACATACAAAATATTAAGCTTTGTTGATTTTCTGAGAAAAGAAGTTTTGACAGTTGAGACATCTCATGCTTGATATAACTTTATCAAGAAATAAATTCCTGGCTAATGAAGGATTTCTGTCTGCACTGTGGATCTGTACACCTTCTCGGTGTTAAATGAGAATAGAATGGGAAACTGCAAGATAAAGGAATGGAAAATGAATGGGAAAAGAGGGCTTCCCTGCTGTACCACACCTGATTGAGCTAATCAGCTAATCATTAAGTCATTAAGAGTTCAGAGTAGGCTCTGACAAGTAGTCCAGGCAAAGAACAGCTGTTCCATGAACACGCCCCGTCAAGCTTACACTGCATGGGCAGTTTGTCTTGTCATGGATCTAGCCCCTACCGGTGTATTCCCTTTCCTCTATGTAGACCTTGTTTTTGCCACAAGTATGTGAACGTCCCTTAAAATGAATGTGTTATGACTGTTTCAGCCTTATCCATTGCTAACAGGAGCCAGAAATCAAGCACATCATTATTCAGTCTTCACAGAAAAAATGGCTGACATGCCATTGTCATAAGATGCTACTTTCTAACAAGTCTGTTCAGCATTTTTACCTTGCTAGAGCCAGCCTAGTCAGCATTACGTGTTACTATAAAGTGTAAACACCTAGGAGCAACAACAGCTCAGCTGTGAGGTACACTGAACAGGACTGCCTGAGCAGATAACACCCAAGTCTGCTGTTCTCCTGTTCTTCTGTTCTCCTGTTCTTTGTTGCAGCCGTGTTAACGGAGAAAACTGTTCAGTGCTTTATAGAGTGGGATCTGGAGGGGGGGGGGTGCCAGTTATGCCACACAAGTCTAAGATCAGCATGCATAACGCCAGGCTGGAGTGGTGTAAGGCACACAGCAGTTGGACTCTGGTTCAGTATAAATACATTTCCTGGAGTGATGAATCATGCTTCACTATCTGGCACTCTATCAGATGAATGTAGTTTTGTTTGGAAAAAGCTGCCTGTCAACATGCATAGTAGCAGCTGTAAAGTTTGGTGCAGGATTTGGTCTGGGCCTGTTTGTCATGTTTTTGCCCCACTGTTCCAGTGAGAGGAACTCTTAATGCTAAAGCTCAGACGGACACTCTAGAGAACTGTACTTCCAACGTTGAAGGTTTTTTGGCCTGACTCTGCCCCAGTGGAAAAAATCAATAAAGAAATCGTTTGTGGAGGAACTTGACTGGGTTGTGCAAAGCCTGGACCTCAACCTCGTCAAACATCTTCGGGGTGAGTTGTGTTTGTGATCCAGAACTAATTTTCCAGCATCAATACTTGACCTCAGTAATGCTGTTGTGGCTGAGTACAATCCAATTCTCACAGGAGAGTACAAACATCTAGTGTAGAGTCTTCCAAACAGAGTTAAAGCTGTGATGGAAGCAAACAACAGAGAAATTCTGTTCATACTTTTGAATAAAAAGAAACATTGGAAGACTCAATTTACAATATTTTGCAATCAGAAATGATGGTTAATAAGATTGATTATCTCAATGTTAAGGGGTAGGAAATATTAGGCATCAAGGTTAGTCCTGGCTATGAAAGAAAGGTGTTAGAACACATTGTGTATCACAGCTCACTGCATGGGCACCTCCAACAGGCACATCAGAACTGGACCACAGGGAAATGGAAGAAGGTGGCCTGGTCTGACGAATCCTGGAACCTAGACAATATCAGGCTGGTAGTTTTAATGTTATGGCTGATCAGTATTTACTTTATTTTGCAGGTAAAATGGCAATTTTTGGACACCAGAGATATCTTGACTTCCGAGTTCAGTTGGGTAAGGGAAGAATTATGACTTGATTTTTGGCCAAAACCATCGTCTACAGTATTTAATACACAGCTCTTACCTGACGCCGCCTTGACCAGCTCAGCCCCTCCCCTCCCATTCCTCTTCGATGTAAACCTGTGGACCTGGCCGTGGCTAAAAATACCTGACATTTAGCCTGGCACGGAGGAGAAAGGAGAGAGGAAACACAAGTCTCCCTCCCTTTTTCTCTTTGGTCGTTTATTTCCGAGCGACCTTATGTTGGGATGTTAATTGGAGGTCTTGGAAGGGTCATGGAGCCCAATAAAAGCACAGATTATGAGAAAGAGACTGAGAAGCAGGAAGAGAAATAGACGAGAGTGTGACTCTGCAGGCTTCTGGAGTATTGTATCCCCGTCTCGTATCCTGGGGCTGGTTAATATACGACTAGAATGTTCCAATGACAAACAGCCTCAAAGGTAGCCGTGGAGAAAAAGGGCACATTAGAGTACAAGCCAAAGTAGGAGAAAAGAACTTGGTGTACTGTTAGTCCTAAAAAAGTGAAGTTTCAGCATCTATGAGCCCATTTGAATTTAATTGCATTACAATTTGCTTAAGGTCTGTTCATATTTCAGTATGAATTGTCTGTTGACAAGGAGATGTGGTGTCTAAAAGCCCAAGCAATATAAATATAAAACCACACTTCAGATGTTTTCAAATGTCCTCCACTTGGTCTTAATGTTTGTTTCCTTTTCATATTAACAGTTTTTTGCCGACTGCACATCTTTTCAGACCAAAACTTGAATGATGGTGTGGTCTTTTCTGATTTCTGAATCAGAATCAAAATGTTATTGAAATTATTTATGCAGGAACTGCACAGATACACAGAGACACAAAACAAGAACAATATAAAATATAAAATAATGTCAAAATACATCTCCAGAATGTACTCTGGAAATAATCTGTAGTAAATACAGAACGCTGATCCTGCACAGTTGAAAGAAGTCACACTTTGGTGTTATAAGTTTTTTAACAAAGTTTTGAACCCCTCATCAGATTTTGAAAAAGAAATATCTCCTTTAGCCATTTTAGATGAGCAAGGCAGCTGAGGTGTGTGTGGGTAGCAGCTTGTGTGAGTGTTAGAGTCTCTTTCAAGGGGAGCATGATATCAGTGAACGCTTTGGAACAGCTTTTGTTGGGAGGATACAGCTGTGACTGGATGGGTTTAAAATGTGAGAATGGAAGAGTGAAAAACAGCAGAAAAGTTCAATATTGATGAATTTGAAATAACACTTTAGTACAATTCTTTGTTAAATGTGCTGCGTCTTTTAGTTTTCCTTATTTAGTACATTCGGTAAATTATTATAAATCAAACAATAAAAGGTTGGTCTCTGACTTTTACATTGCAGTTTATGCTTTAAATATCAAAACCTCCTTAAGTCACAAGCAGTTTAACATGATGCTAACATAAAATACTATAATTTATACCATGATAAATAAAAGAAATAAAACCAGAGATTAGCAGAAAATAATGTTGAAGGCAAAGTGAACATATGAAGTATGACGTACATGAAATACAACTATTTAATGAAATATTTATGGTTATTTGACAAACAAAAAAGCTAATGAAATTACTGGAAAATCCCATTTTACTGATAAGCTGTGCTAGTAGGTCATGGAGATGACTTGAGGAAAAAAGCTATTATGGTGTTTTGCATGAATGACACTATACAAAATAGTTAATCGTTATTAATTTAAAATTCATTCAAACAGCAAAAATAGTATCATAACTAATCTCAAGTTCTTTTCATTATTTTCTTAGATCACAATAACAATAAATGCACATTATACATTACAGCACAACTGTCACCCCTGATCAAGTTAGAATCCTTTACAGGGAACAAACTTATATTTAGCACTTTTATGCAAAGTTTTGTGCAAAATGTCTATTCATTTTATGCATTTTAACGAAATAACAGTAATGTTGCATTAAAATACACAAACTTGTGTACATAAGATACACAGAAGATTTCACCTGTGTTTGACCAGAAGTGCCCAAATGTTAACATACAACGCTAAAAGCTTGAGTACAGAATATGAATGAAGTTTTTCACTGCAAGTGTAGAGTGACATCTGAGAAATGGTTCACTCTTCTAAAGACGGACTCTGACAGAAAACAAGGCTCCCCGACACACGCTCGACAGGAAGTCCACCGTTTACAGCAGGATGACATCCTGCGTTCCAGGGAGCACTTAACATCAGCCTCCATCCTGCTTACTCCACCTCCCATCTCCGCCGTTTAAGCCAGAGCTCTGGAGAGTCTCACGGCAAAGCGAGGAACGTTCCGGCGGCTACTTCTTGTCTCGCGACGATGTCTCTTCTGGTGCTCAGACTGGAGGCATAAATACACACACCTGACACTGACAAACACCCGGCTGGTCCCTGCGGTTATCTCCCTTGGCTGCTGGCCAAAGCGGCGGGGCAACTTTCTGCCAGTCGCCAGCCAACAGCTCTGAACGCTTCCTCACTCAGTCACGGCTCTCGCCTTGGCGCCGAGCCAGGGGAGCGATAACTCTCCACCACAGGCCTGCACGACCGAGCGCCAGGCCGGCCAAGTCACATAAACCAGAAGCGGCAGATAGATGATTCATGTTGAATCACATTGATTAAAACATTTTTCATATTCTTCTGTCTGTATTTTTGGGCTGAGGCTCGGCCAGGACAGGAAATCCACAGTACCTGCTCTGAGCCCTGTGTGGAATTCATCACTGCGCGTCTAATTGATTTAGTTTAGAGACACAAACTAAACATCTGGTGCATTATTAGGAAGCTGTTAATAGCTGTTATACCTCCAGCCCATGGATGTACGTCCAAGGACATGGGTTACGAGTGGAAAACACGAAGTATAACATGTATAAGTCATACTTATACGTGTATGTCCCTGTGGTGATGCTATGCTAGAAAAATGTCTGCATGCTGCAATACTTTAACTGGATCAACACTTCTTGCGCATTTTATCAGGTAGACTTACCATATGGATACATTTTGTTGTGTAATTGCAGATCAATGGTCAGGATTCCCACAGGACCACCAGGTATTATTCAGCGGCGGATCATTCTCACGTACGTTTACATATTAGTAACATGTTAGTGGGTAAGTGTGGTGCAAAAAGTGGATCACAACATTAGTGTCACTAGAGTTTTACTGAATTACTCACTGTTGGGCTAACAGGAACTGTTGGGCTAACATGATTAACAGGAACTGTGCGGCAACAAATGAGCTGTTATCTCTACAAGTTGTACCAACAAGGCAGGTGTGTCTAATAGAGCTGGCAGCAAGGGCACCATGTTTAAACACTGACTGATCAATCTCTATCAGCATGACCTACACTACCACACCACTTCCAAGTCAGTGTCACTGATCCATCACACAAACACTACCTGCTCAGTGGTGGTCCTGTGGGAGTCCTGACCATTTATGACTGGAGTAAAAGAAGGATAAAGAACTGCATAAGAAAAGATGGGCGACAAACTGTAAATGTAAGACCATAAAATGCACCTCTATAAAGGTGAACAGAATAAAGGTGAACAGTGAGTATATACTTGCCCCATCTGTCGTTTCAGATTAATCTAAATAGACATGAACAGTATTGTACATACTGAGATATGTATTTTCACAATACCTGCAAAAGAAAGAGAAAAGGAATGAAAGACAGGGTAAAAAATGAAGGGTAAAAAAGAAGTAGCATAATTGAAGTAGTGATAAAAGAGATGGACAGCAAAGGAAAGAAAAAAGAGAGAGATGAAGAAAGGTTAAAAGAGAGAGAGAAAAAGCGAGAGAAAACCACTGTTGTAGCCAAAATTAATGTTAGCGCTGGCACAGTGCCCGGTAAGCAATGGTGATGGACTCCACCCACGCAGGAAAGCGGGCGGAGCCAGTCAGCCCCATTCTCTCAGGACTGCACATCACGCATCGCCACTGACGGGGGTCTCTTCCAAACGACTCCTGCCAACTCCCACACTCAGCAAGGGCCCTTCCAACCTTGGCTGCATCCCAAATACAATGAGGCGAAGGAGAGGACAGGAGGGAGGAAGCGCCCGGTGCCATCTCTGCTTGTTTGATTCCAGTTTTCGTTGCCATCAAAGATGCAGCCGTGGTTCACACGTCTCGCCTTCCTCTGCAATTAGTTTGGTAATTGCCCAGACGATATGGTACAGGCAAAAGCCCAGAAAACCCGTGCCCTGGAAAGCAGATTTACCAATGAAGTCCCACTAAGTCCTAATTGGGAGGGACACCCGCAATGCCTGGGTGGGTAAACTAATGATAGAATGAGATCTTACATGCCTTCACCACCCTCTCATATACTGCCAAGACTGCAGTTACTCTAAGTAAGTGGTGTGTATTTACAGTTGCACACAGTAAATCAACTACGTGTTTCTATTGAGCTATGCGAGACTGAGTAAGATACAACTATATGCCCAGTGCTAGAAAGTGTTCAACCTCTGTTGCAGTATATGTAACCAAAATGTTACCAGTCCTTATCTGCTCGGCCTTCACTGGCCTCAAATCTCCTCCAGTCCATGTGCTTTTCCAAGAAGTCTTGTTCTAGCTCTGTATCATGACCCTACAGATCCTTTCCGACCAATTACCCTCCTGAAGTCTGCCTGGTATTTACTTTGTGCCGGTCTCAAGTGAAGGCAGCAGGGGTGAGGGGAGGGTTCGCTAAAAGCCCACTCACATCTCCTGGTGTAGGTGTTGAAAGTAAAGAAGCAGACCTGCCTATCGCCGTCCAACAGAAACTGCAAGCACACACTCATCAGATGCGTCAAAAGCTTTGAGGAGATGCGATCTGAAAGGTACTCGTTCCTCTGTTTGACTGTCCTCCCAGAATGCCTTGCATCTGGGGAGGGCGTCCAGACAGTTATTAACGACCTTCGTCTGCCACTGCGGTCTGAGCAAGCTCCGGCGGCAGAAAAGCCAAAAACAGTCTCTCCTCCCCTTTTGTTTCCTCTTCCAGCGTCTCCTGACGAGGAGGGAGAGTGCAAAAAAAAATCTGGTAACTGACAACCTGTCTTTCTGTGTTTGTGCGCCCTTGAATTATTTATAGGGCCCGGTTTCCCTGGAGCAGTGCCACTGACATGTTCGCCTTTTTTAATGCTTCATCTCCCTTGCTCTGGCTTACACGAGGAGAAACGGCGGAAGAATCCTTAAAATCTGCCATTCGCCAACAAATCCTCCAAATAAATTGTCTATAACTGCAGTTTCGGCCGACTCCACTCCCAGACACCAACCAATTGTTCTGCGCCCCACTTCTACTCTAGCACTTACAAGATGAGGAAGCTCCATAATTCAGAAACGGGAACGTTAATATCACCTTACTTTGCTCTTCTAGGCTGAGAAAGAGACTCTTACCATCAGAATAGGAGCTACGAACTACCACACTATGGCTCTCGAAGATATTAGCATAATGACATTAGCAGAATAGCTGAACATCAAGTGACACATTTGGCGTCAAGAGACAGGAAAGGAGGTCGTCAGTGTTCAAAACCACCTCAGTAGCCACACAATTATTACGCTTCCTCGCCAGCCTTTGGGTTTTCCTGAACTCCACAGACACTTGCATTACAGCCCCACATTAACACTGTCTTAAAGCTAAACATGAAAAGAACAAAGCAACCGAAGGACTTGCGCTTATGGGCTTTTTATCAGAGACGTGTTTTGCGCGCTGGCCCTTGGCTGCTGAGTTGCTCAGTGAACGAGGGGGTGATCTGCCAGCCCTGCTTATGTAACATCATTGTGTGAATCACACAGGCCATGCAGGAGACATGAGGCGAGATGTCACTTAGCCTTTCGCTCCAGTGAGACAGAGATCCAAAACAGGCCTGACGCAGGGATTGGGTTCTCCTCCACGCAAATGAACCCAGTTCTTTTTTCATGTTTCAGTTGTTTCCTCCCTACTTTTCTCAGTTTTTTTTTTTGGGACATAGGACATTTGGTCACTGCAGGGGAATGCCAGTCAAAAACAGCTTCTCAAGTCCTCGTAATGGCTTACGTGAAAGAGCTGTGGATAGACGCTATAAGGCGCTTGTTGTTTTCTGGCCTCTCTCACATCATGCTGCATGAGAAGTCTCCAACTTCTGATAGCCGCTCACAAATCGGCCAATTTCTGCACGCAATGTGAGGACCCACATGCTTCTCATTGTTGCTGCACAAGTAGCTTTTGACTTTGAATCAGTCCAAAGCGGTCATCCTGTTTCCAGAGTGTATCCGGTCGAGGGGAGGACTGTCCACTCAGACAGGTAACTTGTTAATAGGGTCACCTTTTTTTTACGTGTTTTTTTTTTTTGACTGATGATTCCCCGAAGTGGTCTGCAAGGTGGAACTTTGCCAAAGACGGGGGCAATCGTTTTAAAACATTATTTATAACACATTTTTATGTGGAAGGTTATTAAGAATTTTTTTTAAAGTGAGGCCCACTAAAACTGGTCTGCTGTCCGCCACATCCACTGTTTATCTCCAGCCTCTCCATGATTTGAGACATCAGCTAACATGTGGCAGTTGGATTGATTTATGTTTCCTCCCTCATGGCTCCAGTAGATGCATCGCTATTCCCTTGCCATTGCATCAATCACGTTTAAGACTAATAACGTAATCAGAAAGCTGATGGCCACCAAAGCCCAAAACAGTTCCTGCTGACGCAATGGATTTTTCTTTGCTGGCATGAGTGTGTGAGCATGAACGACTTTGGGGGACTAACTGTGCTATGTGTGCGTAAACCACAGAATCCATATTTATCAAGGTGGAGCGGGAGAGGACACGGGGGGACCTGCTGGTGTGACAGGTGTCCTTGGCTCCTGCCTGCTTCTTCTTGGCTGCTGTGGACTGAGAGGGGGGCCCTAGAGAGAGCGGGCGCGGGCTTTGATGGACGTGGCAGTCGATACAGGCAGCGCTGAGGCTGCTGTGGGGACGAGCGCCGTCAGGCCTTTCTGCCAGCATGCGAGGTGGTGTGCAGACACCACACGCACCTTAAACTCAAAAATACCCTGACGGCTCAAAGATGGCAGTGCCCGGAGGGGGATGCCCAGAGGCAGGCCCTGATAGTGGCGGACTCCTGGAGGAGAAGGGCAGCCGGGCTGGGAGCTTAGCGACAATGTCTGTGCCGAGGTAATTACGATGCAACCCACCACTCTCTTTATTATTAGGATATACTGCAATGATGCTACTCACTCTTGCGTGAAATTGAAGAACTGACATCCAATGTTTACCTTTTTTTTTTCTCTCACTCTCTCCCTCTATTTCTCTTTCAGCACGCCTTTGCAGAGTTCAATATCGAGTCGGAAGGTGGTCACTTGAGTTTTCAATTTTTTTTTCACTGTTTTGATGGGCTTGGGGCTTATCGACGTGTGACTGCCCTTTCCACAAATCAATCCACCCCTTAGACAGACAGGTTTCTCAGCCTGACTCAGAGATGGTGGTGGTGGGGGTGACTTCATTCTATAAGTGGGGCATTCTCTCCACACAAAGGCAGATGGAGGTCCAGGAATGGCTTTTCACTGGAGATAAACCCGGCAGAGAGAGGACATGGTCCAGGCGTGGAGACAGGCAGCCAGCAGCCCTGCATCTGTGTGGAATTTGGGATGTATCTGCGCAGACTACTCTATTTAAAAAACCCCAAAAAAACAAAAAGGAAACAAAGCCCTCCAACGTGACGTTATCACCCCAATAATTTCTACGCGATGAATAAAGCTGCGGGGAAGCGAGCTGGCCCAAAGCTTATGTAAATCATGACAGCAATGCCGTTCACGTCCCATTTGGTTAGCGCTCGCCGTGTCATGTTGTTAGTGGAAAAGGCCTCTGCTCTGTGAGCAACGATGATTAAACGGAACGCTACATCCTGTTGCGGCAGAAGGATGTGAAGAAACTTTACGAGTCTGGGTGAATCTCTAATGCTGTGAAAAAAGGGGATTAGTTTAACAAGCCCCATTTACTGTCTAATTAAAGAGAATACTCTTCTGTTAATTTCAGTATCATTGTGCGTCAGTCTTTTATAACACTGGAGCATATACACATCATTGGGGAGATAAGAAATAGGAACTGGAACTGAACTGGAAATAGGCTTTTCAGAAACCTAGAATATCAAACTATTGATTTCCCAACAATCTACACAGAGACCGACAAACATGCAGGAGAAGCCGCCATCAAGACTGTAATAGTGGAGAAAACGACCAAAGGGAGGTAGAAATCTGCCAAATGTGGTGTTCACATTACTCTTGGCTTAATAACACCTTTTTAGGGTAATTATGGAAACAAAAGTAGATTTGGTAACACTTCAGTATCAAGGGACATTATAATGCCCTTAAAGATCTCTTATTAAGCCACTAGCTTCTAATTAATTGCCACCTCATTACTATGTTATCAACCAATAACTAGAGGGAATTAAGCATATTCCAGAGCTCTTTAATTTGAATTTGGTGCATCATAATCTCTTGCATAAAACCTAAAGTCTTTAGGTTTTCATTAGGCCTTAGGAATCCATTAGGCGTTAGGAAATATGGGAACATATAATGCAAAACCATTTTAACAACTGTTTTGTGAACGATGACTTTTTTTTTAAACTGCAGCACTTTACAGAACTGTTTAATGCGATAGCACAAGACTTTTTATAAAAGTACATTTATTTATGTACTTTAGACATCATTTCACCATTTTTGTGGAAATAATGTCCACATGATGAACAGGGTGAATGTGTGTTTTCTGCACTTTACAAAAGCAGTAGTAGTTTTACTGTCCCGTCTATGGGGCAGACCAGGCATCTTTTTCTTCCATTCAGCTGAGTCTGCTGGATTTTAAAGCTCATCATAACAACTATAGACTATATTTTGTTTGTGCATCTCTCTCTGAATGTGGATCAAAATGACCCACAACATTATCTTTGTGCACAGAGCATGTATAGACTTTCCATAAGATATCAGCATCTGAACTTTTAATATATGAGTTAAAGGCCATAAATGAGGAAAAGTCAAGGAGTTTCAGGCAAAAAAGCAAGAGTAACCATAATCTAATTAAACTCAAATGTAGAAATGGGTCAAATTCACCCACAACATAATAGGAGGGTTAACTGCTCATTACTACTTAATTAAACAATAAAAAGACTGAATTAAACATTTACAAAGCTTTTATCTGTGCAATATACATCATTTGTACTCTGCACATTATTTATTGATATGAGGACATCCAGCTAAGACAATGAGATGAGATGAAATCTAACAGCTTAAGTGTTGACTACAAGCCCTCTGAGCCCGGTTCATACAAAGTCCATGTTTAAATAAGGCCTGCATGTAAGTATTTAACACCTTCTCAGTACACGTTCAATAGAAATCTTCACTGGTACCACTTTACAGTAAAATGGTCGGTTTAAAATAGTTTAAGATAAGATAAGATAAAAATTGCATTGCTATGGCAGAAAGTGGACAGAACAAAGGTAAGAGCAGCAGAACGTGGAAAAACTATAGATTAAAAACTATATAACACAAGAAGATAAAAAAAAGTTGTCATGGCTGCCGAGGGAGGAAAGGATGCACACACAGACAGTGGGTGAAACAGTCTTTAATGAACAACTCAAAAGTCCCCGTGGTGCGTGGACACACACTCTCTCTAGATGAGGTTTCGTAAACGTCTTTAATTATCGGGGGACCTTCACTCCATTCTTGACCAACTCAAAAGATCTCTCAGTCCCTTTGTCTGAGAGTCGAACTTCCACTTCAGCTCCCACACAGCAGTGCCTTCGGTTCCACACGGAATTCCAAGCTCCTTGGAACTCACTCTGTGATACTTGTTCACGTCTGCTTGGAGCACAGGGAGAGAGAGAGAAACAATGCAGACACAAAACTCAACAATGCACTACTTCTCTCTGTTACTCTTGAGGAGTGATGCATTTTTGTTTAAGTTTCTGATGAAGTTTCAAGCCACCCCGAGCCAGCCATTCACTTCGCTTAGTGAGTGATCCCGCATATATCCTGAGGCCTGGCCGGCTTTTAACCACACACACACACACAACCAACCAATCACGCAACGCGGACAATAATCAACTCATTTACTTAACATAAGAGACAGGTGGAGTTGTCATTAGGTACCTAGCAACCCTGCCAAGCTCAGATTACACTCCTAGGGCTGCCTAGGTGCCTAATGACCACACATACCGCATCCATACGTCACTCGTGCCCAGAGCCACGTAACCCCTAATACTCAGGCGATGCAACTGAGACGGCCTGGACGTGACAAAAGTAGACTTTACAACTAATATAAAAAATATAAATACACAGTGTATGCTAATGTATCTGTCTATAAACCGTATATATACATAGTGCAAA
>JBBPCY010000019.1:20118934-20133685 GCA_037974405.1 Brachyalestes nurse
TCCACTGGCTGTGTAATGAGCTAATTGAGCGTCATGAGCTACATTTAGATTGCCAAATCCATATTTCCAGTTATTTTTGTGAAAGTAACTTAAAAGTAATGCAATATTAGTGTAATGCCGTACATTTTAAATACAGTAATATTATAATGTAACGAATTACTTTGAAATGACAGTAACAAGTAATAAATAACGCATTACAGTTTTGAAGTAACTTGTGCAACACTGGTGGTAGGATACTCACCCTTTGGACCAAGGAGGTTTGGAAGTTGTAGGTTCAGTCTTACTCTATCCCACCTCCAGCCAAGGGCGGACTGGCAATCTGTGCGCTCTGGAAAAGTCCAGAACGGCCGTCCGGTCCACGGCCGTCGGCCTGCCTTTCTGCTTAAATGAGAAATCAGCTAACACCAGCAGATGGCGCTAAAACAGTCAGGTGTAAAATCCATAGGTAAAAGCCAACAAAAATAGTGAATCATTCTGGAGGTATATAACTGTTGTATTTGTATTTGAAGGCTTAGGTTATTCCAATCACAGCCACATTGGCCAATAATAGACTACTGTAAGCACGAGGCAAAACGCATGGAAACGTTGCTATTAGATGGTTGTTGGTGTGCGTGTGTGCACTGGCCACTAGTGGTGAGCTCTGCGCGCGCACCTGCAAGAAAGCAGGGCTCCAACTCTCACGCAATGAACGTGAGACACACGCATCTCAGCTGCCCAATGTTCTGCCTGGGGCTGTACGCTCCAGACAAGATCCCAAAGGATTACATTTCATAGGTAAGGCTGAACAATTGTTCTGATTTTATTTGGCCATTTTATAAACCTTAACCTTAGCTAAGCCAAGCTAAGCTATCAAAGCTATCCATTTCTCAAGTCAGCCTCTAAACAACGTTTTAGCTAAACGTAGGCACTAACTATTAAGACTGTTGTTCGCTCTTTAGTCAACTTTTTGTTAGCTCTGGAGGTTTCCTAAGGGAACCCACCTCAGTTTATAAATCTTAACTTTAGCTAGGTGCTAGGAAAGCCCATGTTCAGGACAGCCTCGAAACAAAATTTTGGCTAAACATAAGCACTATAATATGGGATTTTATAAAGGCCAAATATAATCAAAACACTTGTTCAGCCTTACTAGAGTTTGTCAATCGACACATTTTGAAAAGCTGTCCTGTGATGTGTGCTGTGCTAGTTTGCTAACAGATGCCGAACCGGCATTAGATGGTCAAAGCTATCACTTGCTGTCATTCAAAACAGTGGAGCTTTAATGATTCCTTCTGCCGTATCGTGTGACTGGGAACAGTGAATGCGGCGTCTGCCTGTCTGTCTATGCGTTTAACCCAAAGGAGCCAAAGGAGCCGGATCTTGTTAGTGATCTGATCCAAATGATCCGACTCATTAAAAAGAGCTGAGATTCCCATAACTACTCACGTGATAGTGTGGTGGGAATGGCAGACTCGGGTTGAGCGTATCTGCACATTATGAGATGTTACTTTTCTTGTACTTTTTAATTTCTCTTGGTTTTGAGAGACGATCGCCATTGGCGACTGAAATGAAAAAATCTAGTCGCCATCTGGAGCCCTGCACAGTTTTTAACATTTAACATATATTTGTAGTTGTGAGATCCTGCTTAGTGTGGGTTCCTCTCTTTCAGTGTTGCTCAAAAAACAGACTTACACAAATGACCTGCAGATCATTCATATCATTTATATTGCAAATTAATCATCAATTACTTGTTTTCAATGTAATTTTTAATAGCGTGTTTAGTTTTATTCGAGTAATCATGAGAGCGATTGTTCACTACAAATTTTGTAATGGCATTAAATGAGACGGAAAGATTATCATTATCTTATTCTGTCTTACATGACTAACATTTTCCCAAGTGAGAAATGCCTCTTGTTTGCAGCTTCCTATGGAAGAACATGCCACACACCCAACAACCATTAAAAGGGACAAACTTATTGTTTACAATTTTGAAAAAAGGCACTGGCACATTTGATAAGTATCAAACCACAGTTCTAAGACTCGAGTTGTATTTGAGAAAAGTGTAAAAATGCCTGTAGAATCTTCTTCTCCAACAGTCACCCGGCACGCAAGACTGCATCCCTAAATCAGCACACATTTGCTCTGAAACGCATAATGTTTAAACAATAACAAGTAATGGAACAAATGGGTAAATGAAACTGCATGGCCTAAAAATGTAGAAGTAACTATGATGTCAGAATACTTGTTCACTTTCATGTCTAACAGTGTGTCGTACAGTGTCAGGATCACATAAGTGAGTCTGTTTGAGATTACTTCCCAAGGCTGTGGCAAGAATGTGATCATAAATGGGTTATGGTGTAAGCTACCATCACTTCAGACACTAAAAACGTCTTGATAGATCAACTACAAAGAGAAATCTGTAAATGAAATGTATAGATTCACATTCATTGAGGAGTGGAAGTTGAAGTGGGGTGAGGTTGCTCTGACGGCTCGGGGCGTGATGGGTGCGAGTAAGCGTTAAGAGAACCGCGGAGAACCCCGGATCTAGGCCACCAGCCCGGAGCGCAGCGTCACCCGCTCTCTGTCCGCCACGTCCGTCCTCCCTGTGGGCGTCCTGCTGGTGGCCATGGTCTCCATTCAACCCTCCACCCCCACGGTCTCTTTCCCTTCCCTCTTTTTTAGCTCTGTCTACTCCTCTGTTCATTCTTTCATATCAATAATTCATGCGGAATGAGATCATTAAATGTGCAGGGATATTTGTGGAATGAAAGTTTAATTAAGCTAGCCGCTTGGCCAGTGGTGGCACGGCTGACCGACTGGCTTCCCGCCTCGAGTGGAGCTAAACCGAGCTGAGCATGGACTTAATGGCCTGAGTGGGCTTCCTTTACAAAAGAGACAAGGGCTTCTCAGATGCTTTCCAGGTGCTGTACCATAAATATATATATTCTGTCTGGATGGTGGACTAGGAGTGTGAGGTTTTAGCCCTGGTCTGTTTCACAGCGAGTAAACAGCTGTAATTATTTATGGATATGTGACATGCATGAATAGGTAAACATGTGTATGTGCATTACAAAAGCACAGAAATAGATGTAGGTAGAGTGTATCATAGATGTTACTATCTAAACTATCTAAAAATAACCAGCGATTAAGTTTGTTGTTTCTTACATAGAATGGAATGATTGTTTTGTGTTTATACTAAAACCATTTACGGCATTTATGTAGACCCTACAGGGGGCAGTAAGGGGTTAAGGGTCTTGCTCAGGAACCCAGTGGTGGTATGCTAAAGGTAGGATTCAAACCCATGACCTCTTGGTCCAGAGGCGAGTGTCCTACCCACTAGGCCCCCACCACCCCAATAAATGTGTATTTGTGACAAATACATGTAAATAGCGAAAATCAGGAGAAAATACTTGTAGTGCTGTGCTGGAGAGCTGGATGGAACCCCTGTTCCGCGAGGCCAGCTTTAGAACTGGTGCTCTGCCAAATGGTGTGTCTCAGAGAGCTCACTAGTTCAGTAGTTATAATCAGCTTTTTCTAGGGTTTCCCCTCATTAGAATTATTTTAGAGCTCTGGAACTTGCTTTCCCTGAAAAATCCCACAGTGCCCAATAAAATAAACCAGTATACATCGACTGTGCACTGTGTAATTCTCTGGCGAGAAATAACACCACGTCTGCATCTTAGAAAGTTTAAAAATGGAGAGTGCTTCCCAAACTTGAGAGAAAAAATATATTTAACAATGAAAAAATGCAACAATAAAAGTTTGTCCTTGTAAGGTGTTTAGTTATCCTTAATCACTGTTTGCTACTAAACGAAATGTTCATAGCAGTCTGTTAGCTGTTTAGCTACCGAGTTGCATTTTGCTAGCTGATGATTCTCACAAGGGGGAGCTATTAGCTCTCAAATAGCTTTTGCACGAAAGAAAGAAAACTGGCTTACATTTACGACAATTAGTAGAAACTTTTCCATTCCCTACCTACAGGGGGCAGTCTCCCTGGAGCCACTTCGGGTTAAGGGTCTTGTTCAGGAACACAGTGGTGGTGTGCTGAAGCTAAGATTCGAACCCATGACCTCTTGATCCAGAAGCACCACCATTTGAACCCCACACCAGCAGAATCTCACAAATACATGTAATTCCTGCGGGAGAGTAAAATATATTTTTATATATTAGATATAAAGTATATATAAATATATATAAAGTGTGTGTGTGTGTGTGTGTGTGTTTGTACTGCCCAGTTCAGGTAAGAGTTGACACTGGCCCTGTTGATTCAGGCCCTTGTTAGTTCAACAGTATGATGAAATCACATTCTGACTGGAAGACCAATAATAGCCAGGGTGAGCAGTCAAGTGTGACCCCACAGTCAAGAGTTGCATCATGCTTGCATTATTCACACACACACACACACACACACACACACACACACACATCCTTGCAGTGTGACGTGGTGGCCATTAACACCTCGGTACTACATCACATCCTTTGACCCCCTCCCCCACCGCTATCCTTCCCAGGATTTAATGACCATGAGGAAATAAAATCATACACATTCTGGGAGAGTTGAGTCATCATGAATCAGGTTAGGGCTGTGACCGAAACATGACCAAGATTTCTCTCTCTCTCTCTCTCTCATACCCCCTCTCCCTCATATCTCTCTGTCTCTTTGTTTTACACTGACCAACTCTCTCCAGACAAATCCTATATGCAATGAGCTGCAGGCTTGCAGGAATAATTAATGGAGCGATAGCGAGATCAGTGCTTTCTAATCTCCAATCTCCAGCAGCCTAGAGATCCCAGCACACACTCTCGCTGCGTTTGAAGCCATGGATAAATCAAACAAGACAATGGCTGCTGTCAAAGAGGCAATGTTCATACGCGCCTTAGCATATCACTTGCAGCACTGAGAAAAAAACAGGGAGGGAAGGAGAGAGACAGAGAGAAAGAGAGAGAGAGAGAGTTTCAATAGAGCTAGTATTTGTCTCAGGAAGTCAAGGAGACATCTGAGCCACGAGCTCTGCATCGATTCTCCACAGGCACGATCAGCATGCTAATGCCGGGGTGCCAGTGGAGAAAATTAGACACCATTTGGACAACTGAGCAATTTGTCCCATCAGAGAATTTAATCTCATGGAATTAACATGAACCTGACCCAAATCGTCACCAGCGATTAAACTCAATTTGCTCCTCCGAATGTAGCATGCGACGTGGTCTGCTGACCTTTCGGGATGAAATTGGAGCGGAGACGGCCTGGATCGGGAATCAATAAGCAGCCCCAGCTCGGAGCAGCCATCCCACATCCCTGTTGGGGTCCAAAGCCGGGAAGACTGGACCTGCTGGACTGCTGGACCTGATCTTTTACCACTGTATACTGGTGTGGCATGAGGTACGGCTGGCAATGGCACGGACACAACCACGTAGCAGGAGCTGAGATCTTCACCAGCGCAGGCAGCTGTTTCATTATATATTTACATGCATTGCTCCCATTTGCAGCCTTAAACCTCCCCTGCCATCTGTACTTTTGGATTTCACTCGAACTGCAACACTGTCGGAAAGACGCATCATATCTCTTCGCCCTATATAAAACATGGAGGGTTGCATGAACCGTCTTAGTCATAAACATCTGAAATATGACGCATCGCAGTGGTGTCTGATGATCCTTTGCGTTGCCTTGAGCTGAGCAGTTAGGCCGCGGAAGTCAGTGATGCTACAGACACAAATGGGCACGAGACGCCTGCATTTAGGCATGTAATTGCCTGTGGAAGTGATTTGTGTAGGCCAGCATTTTATGGGCGGGTGCAAAACAAGGTCGAAGAAGCCTCAATCTCCTCCGTAACGCTCTGTGAGTAAATTAATTGGAGGCAGAGGCTTTATGGAATAATTGAACTGACTAGCCGACTCATATCTGCCCAAGATTACAGAACAACCTTCAAATAAGCAGCAAACTCTCCCACCCACAGCAGGGAAGGAGCAGTAGCAGGCCAAGTGTGAACATACAGAGCCAAGATAATGAGCTTTCATACTGTGGCTTTAGCATCCAGGAGCACCCTTTCTCTTCTGTAGACCCAAAAATTAGAATGTGCCTCTAATAACAGTTGGGAAAAGAAAGCTGTTTAAAGCAAAACAGACCTTTCCTACCAAGAAAGGTGATCCAACTGCCACAGGTCTCAGCGTTAAATGTCCAAAGATCTACAGAGCCTGGAATAAAAAGGAAGCTATTAGTTCCCTGTACTGATGTTTGCTTAACTGTATTATATATCGCTTAAAGAGGTTATTAGTGTGTTGTTGGTGGGATGAACGTGTAGTTAACGTTAGCATGCTACTTTCAACCTATATTTAGGTTAAAAATAAAGCACTTTGGAGTTTTGGAGCTGCACAACATTACTTTATAACAGCACAAGTTACTTGCTTTGTGTCTTATTGTCATGAGCAACATTGTGCTGCATTGTCAAGTCAAATCAAGCCCAGTTCATTTATATAGCCCCTTATCTACACAAAAATGCTTTGAAATCAATTCTGCACTGAACTGGAAGCCAGTGCAAGGACCTGAGAACTGGAGTGATGTGATCTCTTTTCTTGGTTTTGGTTAGAACTCTAGCAGCAGTATTTTGAATATTATGGAGTTTTCTAATAGACTTTATGGGAATACCAGTAAGAAGAGATTTGTCATTAAACAGCAGTCCACCAACCCATCCACCTCCACCAGCCACTTCTCACCAAGTAAAGTGTATCATTTATTTTTAGTGTTCTTAAGGATACATGGTTTTGCTGCTGTATTACAATGTTTGTATTGATATGCTTACAGTCAGGGTATGTGGTATCCAACCTTAAAATACATTTTTATGATCTTTGCCCACCCCTGCATGCAGCACAGCAGGATCCAGTCGTCTGCACTTTTCCCTGGTATTCTAGGGGATCTATTAATCAAGAGCCTCTGTGTTTGACTGACTCATAAAGAGATATGGATGAGCCAGAGGGGAATTTATACAGTGCGGCGAGTTCTGATTATCCAAGCATTTCTTCTGATACTCTCCGGACCCACTCATCAAGACTCTCAATGTCTGATTGACTCCTGAGAAGATAAATCCATCCGCCTGTTCTCAATTTACACTGAACTCTACACTACCCTGAAGGCAAATTCCACAGATTTTTTAAAAATCTGCATAATTACAAAGTGTGGATGTAAACTAGGCCAGTCGGAATGGTTTGACGTGACGTATTCTGGACGAATTAACTGAACTGTTCTAAGTGTTGGTGATGGGAACCTAAAGTATATAATGTCCCTAAAACTCCCTCATAGACAGTTAATATATAAAAATATAACAATCAGTACTGAGTACTGTTTTACTGTTCAACACTGATACACTCTGAGGGTAAGCACCGGTTCTAGACTCTTTTACACTGTTTATATTTACTGAAATCAGAGTTTACTGACACACTATGTTTTGTTTCTAAAACCTGAAATAAAAGAAATTTGTTCATTTTTGTTCTTTATGTTTATTTGTGTGTGATGCCGTTTTTAAAACCCCAGTAGTTTTTACATATTTTTAAATAACATTGGTTCTACATGCTAATACTTTGAGCATCAACACAAACCGGAGGAACTTCCATATAAGGAGCTGTCTGGCCATATGCTTGTGTTCTAAGGGTTAAATGCATTAATTGTGCAGAGATACACACAGGGCATTCCCATCACCACCAGGGGAAATACGAGATGACATGTTTCGCTGAAATAAACCATTTCAAATCAAATAACTCTAAACATTTACACCTCATATATGGTGAAATTCCGTTTTTTATACCAGAAATGTAGGAAAGTCAAAGCTGAAGTCAAAGTCATGTACTTCCTAATGATCTCTGTTCATCTGCCTTGACATTACAGCACATTCAGTAAAATAATAAGTCAATACCACTCTGGAAAAGAGCACACGGAATAACCTACTACATAATGAAGTTTAGTCAGTGGGTATGAATTACGATGCTCATTTTCGCTGCTGATGCACATTCATTACTTATAATGGGGCAATCATAGCAAGAAATGCTTGCACAGAAATCATCTAACAGTCATTTCGTAGCAAATTTGTGAGTAATGTGGTCGACTAATCATGAGAGTCGGTCACTGTCTGTAAACATGAAGACCACGGAATGGGATGCTGCTTTAGGTTTCTGTTTCTCCATCCTTGTACTTTCACAACAGAGCAGCATATTTTTTTTTTACTCACCTAAGAGTGGGCTGCACTAAAATTAACTATACTGAGATCTGGGGAATTTAGAGTAAACACCTTAAACTCTTTGTTTCTTAAAACCCTTTCATGTGTGGGAGGGAGCTGAAAGAGGCCACTGCCATTAGGGAATACCACCATGAAGGGGTGGACTGGGTCTACAACAATGTTTAGGTGGGTGGTACCTGTCTAAGTGACATCCAGATGAATAGCAGAACCAAAGGTCAAGTCAACTCGAGTAGGTGTTTGTCATTTCAGCCATGCACACAGTGCACAGTGTAACAAAATAATGTTCTAGGTTTCCCAGCAGAACATTGTCCAGGGCCTCACACTGTCTCCTCCAGCTTGCCTTCCTCCAGCAGTGAGTCCTGGTGCCTCTTCCGCCTCTTCCACACACACCTGCCTGTCTAAACAATGTAAAAGAAAACATGATTCCTCATTCCACCCATTAGTGATGCGCGGGTGACCCGTGGGTGCGGGCGGCATTTCATTATCGATCAAATACGGGTTTTTTTTATCGATGTTGTAAATGAGGTTCGAGGTTTTTCTTCCTCGGGTCGGGTCGGGTTTCGGGTCATTATCTACGCGTATTTTTGCGGGTTGGGCGGTTTGGATCTCCTGACGGGTCGGGTTTGGGCAGATGTTAAAAAAGCCGACCTGCTCAACACTACCACCCATGGTCCTGTTTGGATGCTCATGTGCACATTATAGGTGTTTTCAGTGGTGGACAGGGGTCAGCATGGGCACTGTGAACAGTTTGTGCCCACACAGCCCCATACAGTGCCAATTGTGCCAGCCTTCGCTCCGCCCGAACATCAGTGAGCCAAAGTTACCCATGAACCTGTTAACAGTTCACCCATTATTCTTCCTTGAACCACTTTTGGTAGGTACTGATCATTTTATACGGAAAACACCCACAGTATTCACTGTTTTGGGAATTCTCCGACCCAGTCATCTAGCCGTCATAGCTCAGATCCAAACACCCACATTTTACCTGCTTCCAACACATGAACTTCAAAAACTCACTGTTCACTTTCAGCTTAATATAGCCCACCTCTTGACATGTGCCATTGTACTGAGATAATCTGGATAAGATCAGAGTTCTGGATAAGAGCGTCTGCTAAATGCCGTCACCGCAAACGTAATCAGTGTTAAACACTTCACCTCTCAATGGTTTTTATCTCGTGGCTGACATACATCCTAAAACAGCTCCAAAATAAAGATATTGACAGTTCATTGTATGACTTTAAAAAGACAAGTATCCAAATGTGACAGAAAGTAATCAGTACTTTACCAATCCTTTGAGTTACATTACACATGTTACCAGGTAAACACTAATCTGAATATATTATCAAAGTAACCCGGTCTCTTCTTGGTGTGACACATGTGGTCATTCCAACAGTGGGCGATGAGGGTGGTTTAAACTCAGATGGAACTTGAATGATGGCCAGATAGAGGGCCATGGGTTAATACTGTAGTTTGTTAAGTTGAATAGTATTCAATGGATTAATTGATTCTAGAAAAAATCATTATTTGCCTTTTCCTCTCATTGTGTTCTGTAGTGAAATGTGGAACCGAGGTTTCTTCCCTCTGAACAGAACAGAGCAAAGCGACTGGCTGTGCTCAGGATGTCAGGTCCAGAAGAGAACTGAGAGCAACGCCGTTCGCTCTGTCCAAGATGTCAAATCCAATAAGGTTTAGAGTCGAGCACCACATGCCACACTTCGTGTGCAGACCCATCCTGTTCAGTGCTGTTCAGTGCTCGGTCATCCAGTTAGATCTTCAGCATAGTTGTTAGGAACAGCTTTATTCCATTGCTAGGCTGAAAAGAGTTCCTGTTATTTCTACATTGAACCTAATGATGCCTCAAATGTATTTTTCCATTTTACCATTTTTATTATAAGTAATCCTTTTACCACTGCTATGATGTTGCTGTTCCTGTGGGATTCAGGCTCTGTGTTTTTTGCTGTGTCACGTTGGTGCTCACAGTGCCGTACTTTCTCTTTCCCACGGCTGTCCTGCACAGCTCTGGCTGAAACACTGACGTCTGGAGTTTGAACGCCTGTTAGTGATGAAAATGAAGGAAAATCCTCTTTGATGACGATGCAGTTGCACGTCTGGCAGGGAAACTGTGTTCTCAGCTAAAGGCGCTGAGGTGAAACTGAGCTTGCTGGTCCCCAGCATACAAAACATGTCCGATGCAAATCTGACATCTTCTCTTATGTGGCTGCCAGGAGGGGCGGCCTGCATATAGGGTTTATCCACTAAACCCTGCTCATAAGATCCTTCCCCTGCTTTCTTCAAGACGCAGAGACGGGACACTGCATTGCAGCTGTTGCCTCTAATTTACCAGGCCACCGTGACACGCGCCTCCATGCCCGGCTTGCTCCGGGGGGGAAGAATAAAATAAATAAAAGCAGAAACTCACCCAAAAATAGGCTGTGTATCAACGCCCCCACACCAAGGTTCACGCTCTGCTCCCAGCCATCATATTTCATCAATCTTTCAGCCACTTATTGACGGGATGTCCACACATATTTGCGTGATGCCCCATTGGTGTGCTGAGAAATATTGCTTTCTATATCAGCCAGGGTAGCAGTCATGTGTGTGGGAGGCAAAAGTGTCGCCCGTGGCGTAAAGAAACACCCGCTGCACTCATTACCGCGCCACATAATGCTCTTTGTGCCCAGCATGTTCGGAGAGCTTATTGAACCCGGTGCACTGGTGGCGCTTAATGCGTCCCTCCATGACCCTTAGATGAGGAGGTCATTTTAGAAGAGGCCTGTCTGATAAATATGGTGTTACCTCCCACGGTCTTCTATAAGGAACAAGTTTAAAATGACCTTTAGCATAAAAACAGTTTAACGACATCGTCTAGGAGCTTCATAGCACCAAACATATTTCATCAGAACTATTTATTAACTGAGTTTTAACATATAACATATAACTACTTAGTTAGTAGGAACACCTCATGTAAAGTCGGACCAAGATTTACTAAATTATACCTTTCGTTTTGCAATGAAACACATTCCATAAATATTAAATAGAAATGTTTAAATTAATATATAGTTTGGTCAGTCATTTGTATTTTTCTACTACAAATATGTCAGTCCTTTTTCATATTTATACAAAGGCAAATGAATTTAGTTGCCGCGGAAACTTAAATTAGCCAAAGATCATAATCATAAACGAGCACAAAACCTAATCAAGGAAATCGTAAATTGATTTTATCTTTTCATATTCAGTATTTTTGTAGTTAATTGTGAACAGCTTATAACAAATGCTTTTTGAATTAGACTTTTAAAACAATATAATATTCCTAATAAATTGGAATTTTTCGTGAGAATAATATTTGCCATTTCTTTTCATGAACAGGGAAAATATAACAGTTTTCTATATAAGCACTTTATAACAAATGTATGCTGTATAACATATTTATTGAGTTTTTGTGTCAGTAATTGCAAGACGACAAGCTGTTTTCTGATGTTTTTATCATAAGCTGTTATGACCTTGTTATAACCTTGTTATGAACACATAATGCATGTACTTAGTCTGGAACACCATATTTTGTATCGGTTACATAAAAGATGGTCTCAGAAAAGCATGTAAACTGGTGCTGAAGGTATTAAACTCTTATATTGAATATAAGGTGTTCATAACCAGACTCAACACTGTTATGAAGTATTATAATGCCTAATTATGAATGTCTGTCACCGTTGTTTTTTTGAGTTTTTATATCAGTAAATCAGCACGTCTTTTACATCATTAAACCATCTTATGTCATCGTCCAAATACTGACATAAGCTGATCATAAATACTTATACACACTTTTATATTTGCTATAAAGTCTCTGTGTAGAAAGCCTTCAAATAAAGTGTCACCAAGAACCTTTACTGTGTCCATATGACGCCTGAGTGCCTCACAAAACCTGGAACTTGCTCAAAAGGACTGTGTTAAAACCTCGTCCTGTCTCCTCCTCGCTCTTAATTATGCTTCGATGCCGTCGCTTCATTCACGCGAACCCCGCCGCACGCTCTTCTAGACCCGGCCCATGAACTTTAATATTAAAGGCTTCATAATGGAGGCACACCGCTGCCCGTGCCACGCTTGCGGGAACGCAGTCCTGATGACGAACGGAAAGTCATGACGGCATGCTGGGCAAGGCCGTGCCAGGGAAAGAAAGAAAAAAAAAATAGAGAAACAGATTTGCATATCCACTCTTACTTATATTCAAAGTGACAGCCAGGCAACTGCACTCGGAGAACACGCCAAGGTTACGCCGCAGTTTGGTGCTTCTTATTTGAAATCTGTCGCAAAGTAAATAAATTATGTACATCAATCCACATGCTCCTGTGTGCGCTGGGACTGAGGCGCCGCTGAGTGTAATTATAAAGCTATGTGCGGACGGCAGAGGCGGAAACGGCCATAAATCATCCACACTGCATCCGGCGTTCGGGCCTAATGCCGTCACATGGGCTTTCCACTGCTTATAGGTGACACCTTCGTGCCTGTAACATGGAAATGGAACTCATACCCACAGTGCAGTGCTAAGAGTGTGATTGGGGTGCATTTACCTGAGAACTGTGTTGAGGCAATGGACATGAAGTCATGAGCTGTTTAGGGGTAACACTGGAACGGTGAACTGGTAGAGTTTAAAGGAACAGTGATACATGTTTCAACATCATTCCTGTCTGCCACATCTGTAGCATGTGGTCAGTCACGACACAAGAGTTTAGAAAACAACAGAAAACCTGTTCACTCAAAGCAGGCTCACAAAGCATCAGAATCAGAATTAGAATCAGAATTAGAACCAGAGAACCTTATAGATTCCAGAGGAAATTACTTATGTAATGACTGCAGAGACACAGAGACAAGAACTATATAACACATCAAGAACAATATAACAACAGTCTAAATACAATCTAAATCTGTAGAAAAAAAGAAACTCAATTGGAAAATACACTGTACTCTGTACAGAAATGCTGGTATAAATGTTATAGATCAGAAACACAGTTGAGTGAAATCTACCCACACAGATGGTAGTTTGGAGGAAGTTATTGCTCTTAGTAGAGATCAGTAGTAATATTAAGTGATAAAAAGTAATATTGACACAAGTAGTGATTTTGCACATGAAGATTGTTGCACATAAGATAAAGCACATAATGAAGTGATTCAGCTCCCATTTAGAAAATGTCACAAGATATTCACATGGTGAGAGAACTGCACAGGAGATTAAAGAATAATGCTAATGTTTAACACCCAATAAGAACATTACACAATATTGCACATGGTAGACTGTTACTAACCAAAATAATGGAGAGGTGCTGAGAACCCTTTCCCACTGATTCTGTTCTGAGTGTGAAGTCTGTTCTTTGCATGTGGAATTTATCGTCCACAGTAACTGACTACAGATGCGGCAGGTTGGAAAACACCAGAGCGTTCCTTTAATGTGATAAGAAGGAGAAACCCGACATGAGAGAAGCACCTTAATCTGGTTGGAGTAGCGGTTCGCCAAATAATCTAATTTGCACAATTTTTCCCTTCATTCTCAAACCAAAACATGGTTGGTGTCTGAGGCTTCTGCAGCTTTGCACTGAAGAGTTTTGGTGAAATAGACTTTGACTGCATTAGCCTCCTTGCTCCAGTGCACAAGAGAAGAAGTGAAGACACCTTGACCAACTGCCGACATTTGGGATCAGTGGAGCTTCACTTGCTCATCAGGAGTGGCTGAGAGAGAAAGAGGAGCAGTAGAACCTCACCCTACATGCTGGAGTGTGTCGTTAGAATGCATTTGGGACAGGCAGGACAGGCTCTTTGTGTGTTTACGAGGCTTGTGTGAATAAATTTGCTTCCTCCGGTTTAATTAGAGATGATTTTTGCATTGGGCCCGGAGGCACAGTTGCTTGTATTATGGTATTTTACCACTTGGGTAAATGTTAATGGGGAATTTTCCTCTCACTTCATTTTGGCTGACTTAACATCACCCGCTGCGACTCTTCATTTAGGAGAGGCGAAGTGAGGAGCTCTGTAGGTGTTAAAATTCCAAGCATGTCGCTGCCTGTTGACTTAATCACGTAGCGTTATCAAATCATGTTCCCCTTCCTAATAAGCCATCTGGAGATCTGCAAACAACAACCATCAGCACACGATGCATGATGGCAGCCATATCAAAATGACAAAAAGCCTGGAACTGACAGCTCTGTGCATGAGCACAAACATGTCCTTCATGGAAAGGAGCTGTTTACCAAAGTGATAAATATATTAAATGAGTTAAATGTGTTAAATGTGTTAAATTGGTTAAAAGTGTTAAATGGGTTAAATTAGTTAAATGGGTTAAATGGGTTAAAGGGGTTAAGTGGGTTAAAGGGGTTAAGTGGGTTAAAGGGGTTAAATGAGTTAATTGGTTAAATGTGTTAAATGTGTTAAATGAGTTAAAAGTGTTAAATGGATTAAATGGGTTAAATGAGTTAAATGAGTTAAATGTGTTAAATGGGTTAAATTAGTTAAATGGGTTAAATGGGTTAAAGGGGTTAAGTGGGTTAAAGGGGTTAAGTGGGTT
>JBBPCY010000019.1:20134164-20163701 GCA_037974405.1 Brachyalestes nurse
ATTCAACCATAGTGCTGCGTGCTCGGTACCCCTAACATCAGTCCAACAATATCTAAGCACATGACAGAGAGAAGTCGGAAGTGACGACAGAAGTACGGAAGGTTTTTTTTGTTTTGTTTTTTTTTTAATGCAAGGATTAAAAAGAGAATTATACAGAACTGATTATTGAAATTTCACTGCCACAGGGCCAGGGATTGAATATTAAAAACTACATCAACACTGGAAACTTGTAACCAGTTTACTTATTTAACCCTCTGAACCTTAAACTTGTTATTCAGATACTGAGCCTTAGTGTTCTGTCACTACTATAAATGATGAAGTATCTACAATACTAATATGTAAGTTATGCAGTTATGAGAGAGAAGGTTACAGCAGGGAAGGGTCCCTTCATTTCTAATGCAATTGTATGTCTACATGTTGTACATAGGTTATGTGTTAAGAGACTTACTGGAGGCAGTGTAAAGTTGTGATACATATGCTTGGGATCCCAACCCCTGGGTGTCCCGTGAAGATCCTCATACTCTGGGGGAAGCCAGCGGGCATATGGTGTATTGGCTGCCCCTCTTAGAGGATGCCTTCTGCAGAGGAATCGTAACAGTTCCTTTTAACACTCAGGGAAATTTATGAAACAAAGTTGTACATGGTAAAATGTATGGCAGATGCTGTAATATATTTTGTATTTATTCTGAAGTTATGACAGGCTGCTCACGTGTGAATGTATAGCTAAAGAAATGTGCACCTGTTACAGAGTTTACCGAAGCTTGTGTGTGAGTTTGTGTTGTTACAGAATTCAGTGAAGGTCCTATGTGAGAGTATGTTGTTACAATGTGGAGTGGAGGTGCTGTGTGTGAGTGTGTGTTGATACAGTGTTCAGTGAAGGTCCCATGTGTGACATTGTATTGTTGAGTGAAGATCCTGTGTGTAAGTATGTGTTGTTACAGTGTTCAGTGAAGGTCCTGTGTGAGAGTTTGTGTTGTTTCAGTGGACAGTGAAGGTCCTGTGTGAGAGTTTGTGTTGTTTCAGTGTTCAGTGAAGGTCCTGTGTGAGAGTTTGTGTTGTTTCAGTGTTCAGTGAAGGTCCTGTGTGAGAGTTTGTGTTGTTACAGTGGACAGTGAAGGTCCTGTGTGTGAATTTGTGGTGTTAAGGTTTTCTGTGAAGATCTTGTGTGTGAGTTAGTGGTGAAGGTCCTATGTGGGGGTACCTATTGTTGCATTGGCCTGTGATGGTGCGGTAGCGTTCTGAGAGACAGTCATATTTGCACACAGGTTCCTTCATCTCTGTTGAACACCCTGTAGCTTCCAGCAAAGTCTCCATGTCCTCCATACTCAGGAACTCTGACACACATAGCACGAAAAAATACACATATTGGCCAGGAGTACTATAGAGAACTTGCCTTTTTTGAAGAATAAAGCAAAATAACACAGTGGGCTTCTAATTTGGAAAACAGGAGAGGTGATAGTCCTACGCGCGAATAATGTAGCTGTATGAAGACCATGCTGAGAATGTGCTGCAGAAGGAAGCTGAGATAAACTGAGCATATGTAGCATATTTGACCTTGAAGTTGTTTTTTTACATGTGTCCGTACCAGTATGATTAGGCTGAGCCATTGTGTGTGTGTACACCATCTCTCTGATGACCTCCACTGTGTTGTCTAGTAGTTCTGCAGCACTGATGTGAGCTCTGGTCCCAGAGCCAATCTGTTTAAACTGAGCCAGCAGGTCAGTGGGCCGAAAAGAACCTTCGGATACAGACATCTTCACTCTGAGAGACAGAGACAGAGACAGAGAGAGAGAGCAGAACTATAATCAAAAACAGCAGAACAAATAATAATCTACTTCCTTTATTTAATATTTTAATTATTTACATAAAATAATTAAATAAAGATTTCACTGCTCAAACACAACAAATGATCACTTTAACCACTTTTCTGTTACCTTTCACTGGTGTGTGTATAAGCAGCATCAGTCAGTTCTCTCGCTCTCCTCAAAGCCCCCTGGATGAACGTGGGGTCCACATATACTGAAAACATACCTGCTGCTTAATTACTGTAAAAATCACTCAAAGGTCTCAAAAATACTGTTGAAATATCAGACCAAAATGCATTTCCTGTTCATCAAATGTCCCCTGGTTTTGCAATGATATCTAACTCGCATATTAAAGACTAAACAGGTTTATATTAATTTCATACAGTATCATACAATTTTATTGTAGTCATCAGAACACACAATTTTCAAAATCCCCACAAAGGTAACTTAGTATCTTAACTGGATCTTAACTTTTGTTCTGACTGTGATATGTTTGTTGTTATATTTCATAATAATTAGTAATAATTATTACTAATAATTAGAAATATCTGTAGTAAGCAAAAAATATTAATCTAAAAAAACTTCTTACTCCTTACGTGTAGGAGCAGATTTCCCAGAATTATTGACCGTCCATATGAAGAAGACAAAAGCAGCAATTATAACTGCTAAGGGACATCTTTGTTAGATTTTTGATGAACATATAATATAATTTCTTTTTGTTTACCATCACAGTTATGTATGTTTCTGCTATTTATGGCCTTAAAATAAAACTAATTCATCTGTAATATGTTATTACAAAAGAGCAAAGAAAACACACTCACTTATTAAAACATGAAGCTAGCTGGCCAGAACCCCAGACAGGCAGCGTATAATTAAAGCATTCCCATAACATTTAACTTTTACCATAAACAGACATTCTTGCAACTGGCAAATAAAGAGAAATTTAAAACAACATCATCCATCTAACAGGTTTTATGTCATTTCCCATTCAAATAAACCATCTCAGCTAGTGACTTGATTTCAGGTCATTGTTAACATTTTCAGTCATGATTTTCAATTAACCGAGCTGAAAACAAACTTTTTACCTGTTAAGTTTTTGCCAGTAAAGTGAGATGCAAACAGGGGCAGAAAAGACATCATAAACGCAAAAGTCATGGAAGACAAAAGCCCCTACAACAGGAACATCATAAGCAATCAATTTTTGAACAATAACACAAAAATAACATTTTATTTTTCAGTAATGAACAGAATTTCTGAGATATTTTCAGCTGTAAAGTGTACACACCTTTATCACAACATAAATAAATGGCACACTCACCATGTGAACAGCATCCATCTGTATAAGAGATCGCTGGAGATTCTCACACTAGGAAGACTCGTTGCATGACCCAAAAATTGCTTAAACTTTACCATCCAGGCTTATGCACGTACCAAAACTGATGGGAACTCCAGTGCCCAAGTATTATTATTATTATTATTATTATTATTATATTGTACACTAGACTAGTGTGTAAGTGGGTCACCTTCTAATACAATCATTATGATGAAGGTTTTGACTTTTATACTCTGGCTACAGTCGACTTGGTATGTGCAGAATTCTCTTATCTGTCTGCATGGTGACATCAATCCCACATCAAACAATACCGCACACACACACACACACTGCTAACCCTACCCCAAAAATCAGACCCAGTTCTGCCATTTATCTAATTAGGTTATCACACCAGCTTTATTATTTATTAGGTTATCATGTGCACCTCTGTTCCCACTACAGCTGTAGGGTCTAAAGCTGTCTAAATGAAATCATTTTTTTAATTTTAGTACAATGCAATGTGTTAAAGGAAGTCTTTGTGCATACCACAACCACCACTACTACCATTACTACTACTCTTTATACTACTACTACTAATAATAATAATAACAACAACAATAAAAAAATCTTTTTTATTATTCTTGGTTTTATTATTATTATTATTGTCTTACACTGACATCCTACAATAATAGATGAAGCCAATAAAACTACTGTGTTTAGGTGGGAGCAGGATAGTTCTGAGTAACCGATTTAGGTTTTGTTTTAATAGAAGTGTTGGTACAGTGTGTAAAAGGTGCAGAAAAGTTTAGGGGCAAAGGCAGAAAAAGAAAGGAAAGAGCTTAAGGCCATGCAAAGACAGAAAAAAGGCAGAAAGGACTTTAAGAGCTTTTACATGCAAACATGAGAAAATTCAAATCAAAATTCAATTCAAATTTTAAATCATAATTGACCATTTTCAATTTAGCGAAGAAAAGAAAAAAAAATAGCAGTTCAAAATTAGATAAATAGGTAGGGTGTGAAACTTAGAATTCTGGTATTTGTACCCGTAGCTTTCACAATCAGAGAAGGAACTCTACACCTTGTGATGGGTTTGTTTAGGCTCCTCTGTAGGTCAATATGTCATTGAGGCACGTTTCAGTTTCAAAGGCCCAAAGATCAGTTAGCACGAAAGCATGTTTAACCTTTCCCAACACTGAGTCAACTGCTGGAGCACAGCTAGAACAATAAAAACCTTTAAAGAAGCACCAAACTGGAATTCACCCTGACATCATCTGCAGTCCTCACTTGGCAATTTAAAGTTCTGCTCTTATCTAGTGTCCGTAGCCGCCTCCTTTTTTCTCTCCTCCAATCCTCTCTGTCACTACTCTCCTCTCCAGGTGTGTGCGAGTTCTATCTGATTGAGCCTGGGCCAGGGTGCGAGTACAATCAACAAGGAGAGGAATTACTGGAAAAAGGATATAAAGAGGCTGTGGGTTAGTTGGTAACTAAGTTATGAAGGGATCAACGTTCATACAGAAACAGTTGATTAAATAATTCATTCAGAAACAGTTGATTAAATAATGTTAATCTCTATAGAGATCCTCATTACTCCAACCTAACTTGTGCCAGCTGTACAGTCTCAAGATGCCCAAACAAAAAATACATCTAGTTACAGATATTTACTTGAATATTGTTTTTTTTAATTACAAAAAAAAGAAGAGTGGAAACTCAATATTAATCATCTTAAATTAGGACAGGAAAAAATAGTGTATCTACGATCATTTCAATCATTTAAAATGTTTGCACCAGTGGCTGCCTGGAGGTGAACACAGAGATCTCCTGGCTGCTGGCACCATTTTATGTCTTCGCCATAGAGGGTGATAAGGGTGTCTATCTTTTACAGGTGTATAAGTACAAGGGTTGATGCCATCCTGAGGTTATCCTGAGTCAAAATCAGAATTAGATTAAAAACATTATGCCTGCGATACAGAACTCTGGTCTTGGTCCAAACACACCCATCAAACCTCACAAATACCAAGTGAGCTGAACCACTAAACTGCGCTAGACATCGGCCATACAGCTTGTAGACCTCAGCTTTATGCCAACAGAATGTTTGGAAGACTTGCCAGAACAAAGCCACTCTTAAGAAAAAGAAAAAAACTATTTGCAAATCTTTTATCAGTGGGTACGTCTGGAGTCAAGTGGATACATGCTTGAAAGAATAATAGATCAGTCCAATGGAAGACATCTTTATTATTGTCGTCAACATAACCGTTACAATATCAGCAGTCCACATGCTGTTAAGAAGCAGGAAGTCCCCATAATAATGTATGTTTTCTTTAAGATAACAGTCTTTTGTATGCACATCTTTAGATAAGGGATAAACTTCAATAGTCTTCGTATCAAAAGGTAAATTTAACATTTATAAGAAACATGTTTGCATCTGTTTTTCAAGGCTCTCATATATCCACATATTTTTTCCAAATAAAAATGACTTTCAGGTGCAATTAAATAGATAAATACATTTAGGCATATATTAGTCTAAAAACAATATGAAACAAAACACACACAGTTAATACTGTCATTTACAGCCTAAACCAAGAACTGCTGTAACTAGAAGTTCAGTTGTCATACTGCTGCAAAAAAGAACCTTTCAAAACTGTAAGCATTAATAATGTATACCTACCACTGTTTACTCTGAGCTAATCCCTAGCTGACCATGGCAGAGTTTTGGAAATTCCTCATTGGTCTTTAAATAGCTTAAGGAAATGTAGGTTAACAGTGAAAAGAAGGTCTTAGGCAAGGTTGGAATTCCTTTACAAGCCAGACAACTCTTGTGGGATACAGCCTGATTCAGTAATAATATGCTTGCATGGGTTACTGCAGTGCAATGCTCATTTTAGATATAAAAGGTACTATCATACATAGATCTTTTAAACACTCTGAAATATTTTTACAGATAAATAACTACTCAAGAAGGTTTAGGATTCTGAAAAGAAAAAAAACAGATTTTGTTTGGAAACGTTTTAGTGTTTGTTGCGGTTATTGTAGAAAGTACGTCTGATCAAGCAAGAAAATAATAATACTATTTATAAACAGCACAATCCACATAAGATGTTCTTACCCATTATTGTTTCAAGAAACCCCAATGTGTCTCAGAATTAAGAGTGCTAATGTACAATCAGTTCCACTTTGTCGATATATTCATATTCAAAATATAGAGTAATAACAGGCAAAAATGGATCCCAACCAATACAACACTGAGACAGTTATACTAATCATACTTTACATAACAAAAGGCAGACTGTAGTGTAAAAGCTGGAAGATTCCAGGCAGGTTATCCTGATGGTTGGTTATGGAAGCACTGAAGATTTGAGGACGAAGATTCAGGTAAAATGAATCTCCTTTAGGCATGCTGAGACCAGAGAAATCGATCACACCGCTCTAGCATAGTCTGAATCAGAGCTCTGCAAAAGAATGGGAAAAATAAAGAAAAAGAGGAGTGAAGCAAGCCCTATAAATGGTAGATAAGTACAGCTAATAGTTCTGGTTGCAATAGTTCTGGACACCCTGCAGGGGTCACTATATGTAATAAGAGCACTTTTTCCTCTTACCTCTGCCTCTTCTCTGCCACTCTCAGAAGCTCACACACCAGTGTGGAATGGGGGCTGAGCTCCAACTGCACTCCACATTCCTGCAGTGCTGTTAAAGCCCGATCGGGTCCCACGGCGCGTGCTAGACAAAGAGTCAACTTCTCCACACTCATCTGACTGTTCCAGTCCACTGGATCGTTAGACAAGTTGCCTGGCCCACTATTGATGTCCTTACCATTCATGTCACCTGTGCAGGTACCTGTGCTGGTGCCATTACTTCTGTTTGTGATGTAGGTGCTGCTGCCAGAAGATGAAAGTGAAACCGCTGAAGCTGAGGGGTTTCTGTTATTGTGCTGTTGCTGGCAAAGTTGAATCAGTAACATCCACTCCTCCATTGTTTGTGGAACTATACCTACAGAGGCAGACAGACAATTATAAGAACCATGTAAAATATAGGTTACAGACAGATAACCTTTTTTTTATTCTACAGAGGTGGCCTTGAATCACAAACAATAATAGTATGGTTATGTGAATTATTTGACTTCTATTACCATTGGGCTCCTCTAGTAGACTCATATCATCCAGTCTGCAGATGGCAGAGAAAGCCTCAGTGCGATGCTGTAGCTCATTGCACAAGTACAGGTAACCTGTCCAGTACCTGTCAAAGGATACAAACTCTTTACGACCAACAAGAAAGTAAACTAGCATCTAAAAACAGTTGTGATTATACAGCACTCATTCTCTTTTCAATCACATTTAAGTAACTACCTTAATTTATGAAAAATATGAACCCCTTTGAAATGGAACACTGCTGCACTTACCCATGAAGTCTGCACAGCTCCAGCATCTTCTCTTTGGAGCCCAAGTCACCAGGCAAGCGGATCAGCAATGAAAGCAGACGACCATAGCCCCAGCAATGGTAGTGAGAATGCCACCTTACACCAAGAGCGAGAAAATTAATTAAGTACACCTGTGGTTGGTCATGACTGTTCCTAATAAATAGCCATTACATATGTTTTAAAAAATAGGTCATACTTTGGCTCTCCATCAGCTGTAAGTGTATCATCTCTCTGTGGTGCATCATGGGTAAGAGCCAGCTCCAGCCAATCTAGTCGTAGTGCCTCAGGCTGAAGAAGTGACCCCAAGAAAGAGAGCCTAGATAGACAGTAAACTCTGTTTTGAAGGAAATGATCTAGAGATGTACTAATAAGCAACTTTGCAATAAATGCCAGACTTAAATTGACATTACAAACCATTTTAGTAGGAGCATTAGTAAAACATTACTAATGCAATAATCTGAATAACAATGATAAATGTACTTTCTTTACTATTTATTCACTGTAATTTACTATTCTATTTTTCCATTGTGACAACTGTAAGTGAGTATATGTTACATTGTTTACATACTCAACAAATCATTAACTTTCTGCCCTTATAACTGGAAGGGAACTATTATTACTATAGAATTGTTTTAGGTCAAGATCATTATAAATTATTAAAGCCTGATTATGGTTCTGCAGTGGCTAGAAATGGCGATTTGTGTAAAGTGTGCTTTGGTCATCCTGCTCCGCGGTTCAGAGAGAGACAGCTCAGGTGGCCCGATCTGGAATTTAGCCCCATATGTCGAAATAAGGGGAAATGACCCCTCCCCTTTCTCATTCTTTGCCCGCCCAGAGAATTTCGACTCCTAAAGAAGTTGCTCCACCGACAGTCATGGCTTGCAGATGAGTGAAGCATGGCAGTTGCTCAGTGCTTAGATGTAAAAATGAACACAAATGTAATTTTTCAGTTCACTTCACGCAAGCCTCTGAGGATCCAGTGGGTTAATTTTATTTTTTCTGGAAATACGCCGACACGACTTCCAAAAAATTGTATGTCTGCGCCAAACATTTCACAGAAGACTGTTTCCTCAACTTGGGACAATACAGAGCTGGTCTTGCTGAACAGTTGAAACTTAAGTCTGGATCAGTACCAACTCTCCTTGGTCAGCTACAAACCTCAGACAAGTAAGTCAACTTAACGTTATAAAATTTTGATGCTTTGCTGTATATGGTTACCAAGCTTTTTACCCCTAGAATGTGGCTGTAATGTTAGTCATGGGACCTTTAACAAACATAGGAGGCCATCAAGTTGCCTCCTCACCGGCCCTGCGACCTTAATATCGACCTCCAGCCACCATCAAGAATTATCACCCGCTTCCACTTATAAATACCGCCCTGTACACCCTCTGGTGCCCTAAACAACTTCAGTGTTTTCTGGCTTTTGCAAACTTCTATAGGGGGTTCATCTGGGACTTCAGTTCAGTTGTGGCTCCTCTTACAGCACTCACCAAGCCAACCACGAACCAATTTCACTTCACTCCATTCAGGTTTTTTTTTATTAACTCTGTCATCGCTTCACTACAGCTCCTATCCTCATTCAACCAGGCTCCAACTCACCGTTCGTTGTCAAAGTAGACGCCTCCGATGTGGCCGTAAGAGCCATCCTATCCCAGTGAGGCCCAGACCAGAAATTGCATCCATGGAGTTTCTTCTCCAAACAGTGCGCGGTGGGCACTGTTTTTGAACAGTTCAACCTCCACCTATCATACCGCCAGAGGTTGAAAAACACCAAGGCCAATGCCCTCTCATGCCAATATGAGGCAGAGAGTCCCCAGGCGGACCCTGCGCTTGTCCTGTTGTCGTCACTAATCATCTCTCTGATCCAGGGCGAAGACCACCAACCAACCTACCATGGGCAATCTACAACCTCTGCCTATTCCTCGCCCCCCTTGATCGCACATCACACTAGATTTTGTCACCGGCCTGCCGGAGTCGAAAGGAAAAGACACCATTCTCACCATAGTAGACCGGTGCTCCAAGGCTGTTCACCTGGTGGCTCTTTCCGGACTCCCCTCAGCAAAAATCACTTCTGAATTGGTCCTAGAGCACGTAGTCTGCTTCCATGGGAGTCTGGCTTATTTCAATGGAAAGTAAGGGAAAGAAAGCCAGACTTTTCCTTAATCCTGTTTCATGGAATACCCCCCAGGGCCCGCTACGTCATCTGGGCTGAGCTTTCTCATAACCTCCTCACCTTCTTGGCCATGCGGTTCAGTCCGTTTGAGGTATGTTACGGTTTCCAGCCTCCGATATTTACCCGTCAAGAATCGGCGGTTGATGTACCGTCGGCCCAACAGTCGGTCTGCAGGTGATAGCGGCTCTGGCAGCAACCCCGTGATTTCATCCAGAGGGCCAACCAGCGCTACGTTCACCAACATCACTGCTGGCACCCACCGGGACAACTGTTTCACATAGGTGACAAGGTATGGCTTTCCACCAAAAATCTCCATCTGCGCACGGAATCCAAAAACCTCTCCAAGATTCATAGGACCCTTCAAAATCACTCTTGGATAAACACAGTCACTTTCCGGCTATAGCTGCCTGCCTCTCTCCGGGTTCATCCAGTTTTCCACATGTCTCACCTTAAACCTGTTTTCTTTTCTCCCCTATGTCCCCAGGTCCCTGCACCTCCTCCACCTCAGATAACTGACGGTGGTCCTGCTTACGCGGTTCAGCGGTTCCTCGATTTGCGACGCCGTGGCACCCAGTATTTAGTTGATTGGGAGGGCTACGGTCCGGAAGAGTGATCGTGGGCCCCCAGCTGCTTCATCCTGGACCCAAACCTTATTCAGGACTACCGTCTGGTCCTGGAGGGTGGCGTACTGTTACACACACCAGTCATGTCCACTGCAATACTTAAGTGACTTGATTAAGTTTTGTTAAAATACATGAAATTTTGTTAAAATACTCCATGAAGTACCAGAAGATTTTAAGTGAAAATCTGTCTGCCTCGGCCAAAAAGCTAAATGTTGATTGGATCTCCTAGCAGGACAGTGATTTAAAAGTGACATGGCCATCCCAGTCTCCTGATCTTAACCCCAATGAGGAATGAGCTAAAGAACAGTCAGAAAGTTCAAAAGTATTACATGAAAAGACTCATTACTGTTCTGTTGCCAGAAGGACATTCCACAAATGCAGGGGAGCCAATAACTGTGTTTTTATACAAAAATGCCACAATTAAAAGTAATATTTATCTCATATTTTCAGTGTACAATTGAGATTATTTGATTTTATGAAAGGCACTAATAATTATAGAGCTGACCATACATATAACAGGATAAAACAAATTATAAATGTCTCATATCAAATGTAATAAAGACAATCAATAATTTAACTGGCCATGTCTATTTAAAACAGTTTTGCCCATTTGTAATATATAATAGCAGGATAAATCCAAGGCTGGCTTGTCACCACCCAAAATTTTGTATTTAGAGTCCGTGATTTCACTAATCATAACAACCGGCTCTCGTTGCGGATTAACTAGGAGCAATAACGGCAAAAACAAATCCAGGTGACACATTGCAACTGATGGACAGATGTGGATACTGCTTGGAGAGGGTGGGGTAACACTGTGGGCAGACCGTGGCGGAAAGAATGGGAAATAGGTAAGCTGATGGTCAATTGGCTGGATTGGGAGCAGGCTGACCCGTGTGTGTTCAAGTTGGCTGGATTATTGGTACAGGTGGAAATGTGCACCGTCCGCACATGCAGACAGTCAACAGGAATGGGAGGTGTAGACACAGAGACAGAGACAGAAAGAGCGGCGGGAGAACAGAAGTCTAGGACCTGTGAGTAAGGGGACACAGGATAAATAAAAAGGGGGCATAAAGAGATCAAGGCTACTACAATAATTAAAACTATTAATCTTGTCTAGACAATGAAGGACCACTTTAAATAAGGCTGTGTTGCCTGAATCTGTCTGGATGCCAACAATCAAATTAAAACCCACATTGTAGCCTCGATATATGATTTTTTGTTAATTAATACTTTATTTATGCATCTCAGATAAAACTAAGGTTTGTTGCAATAAGCTTCTCAATAGATCAGTGCTATTACAGTTAAAAAATAACCGTGTCTAGACAAAGCACCAGTTTAGCTATAACTGTGTCACCCGAATTGTTAGTATGGTCACAACTAGTCAAGTGCCATCTAAACCAGGGGTGCCCCATTAACTACCTTGGAAGAACTATTGTTGGTCCTAAAATAACCATTCATCAGATTCATGAGTGTGAAGAACTTAAGATGATTCGCATATCCTTCATACTATTATGGCCATCGGGCATACTGTTTGGGCCGGTCAGGTAAATTTGGGCGGAATCCCGTCAGCACACCCCACGCCCCGAAGAACGACAGCGAGAGCACCAACACCCCCCCGCAAGCACAATTTAAAATTTGGGCCGGTGTGTATTCCCGTTAGCACAGCCCCCCTGGGTGGGCTGGTCTCAAAATGCCTGGTAAGATTTTTTGTGCTAGTCCAGCCCTGGTACCACCCCTGATCCATGTAAAAGGAGAAATTTCCAAAGGGACCTAAATACATGTCAGGAATTGATTATACAGCATAGACTTAATGTATGATTTTTAATGCAGTGTTTAATGCATTATAATGTTTAAGCACTTAAATTCCAGAGCACCCAAGAAAAAACTCTCTAAACATTCCCTTTGCTAGGAGGTCATGGAGAATCTAACTGGATATAAGTCTTGAATTCTGCTCACAGGGTGCTGAATTGCATCAATAAATGTTTTACCGGTTTACTCTACCTTCACACTTATATCTTTCCTCAGCTGCTCATTCAAGCTGACCTGTGAAGTCCTGAAATATTTCAGTACTGCATTTCAGGCCTGCAAAGTTGTTATGGTAAAGCATTTGTAATGTTGCCATTTCTTCTAACAACACTAAAAAGACATTTTGGCACTGAGGATAACAAGCAATTAAACATTTCAGACGTTAGTTTGTCTAGTTTTTTCTGCAAACACAGTGTGCAGCAGAACAGGGTTGTTGTTGCATTTTCCTTTTCAAAATTCTACACATATTCTCTGCCGGGGACAGTTCAGGACTGCAGGCAGGCCAGTCTAGTAAACTTGCCCTCTCCTTCTCCTTCTCCTTCCTTAGTAATGTCCCTGGAAAAGATGTCGTCTTGAAGGCAGCATATGTTGCTGGATTAATGCTGCCATCATAGAAGTATGAATGATCTTTGCCAAGGGCCCTGACACAACCCCATACAATTACAGACCCTGGCTTTTGGACTTGTTGCTGATAGTGTCCATTTCTTCCAAAAAAGAGCTGGAATACTGATTTATCTGGCTACGATAAACATTTCCATTGTGTGATCATCCATCCCAGATGCCTTTGATCCCATAGAAGTCAACACTGCTTCTGGACATGGTTAACGTAAGACTTTTTTGCACAGTGAAATTTTCAGAGGCAATATGGAGTACATTTGTGAATGTACTCCATATTGTATTACTTGACAAAGGTTTGTCAAAGTAATTTCTTGCCCATGAGGTTATATCAGCTATTAAAGATTGACAGTTAATAAATAAAACAAAACATTAAATAACACATGGGGTAGGTGTTAAGGTGGATCGACAACTTACAAATACACAGACGAGTAAACTAGGAACAGCGATGGCAGGGTGGGTTACAAAAAGACAGGTGAACACGCTCAACAGGAGAGCAGGACAAGGACGGACCATGAGATAATAAGGATGTGTAGCTGGAGTGTGACCGAAATTCTAAATAAACAAAATGCATGTGCACTCATAAACAAATACAGGGTTTGCAAAGTAGAGCGCAAAACATAACAGGCAGTGATAGACCTATAATGAAATAGGACACGACTGTTAACACCGATTTGGGTTTGTAGTTCCTCCTTACCTTTCTTCCCTCCTATATTTATATTCACCACCGAACATGCTCTTTTGACACTAATTTACTCTCCATTCCTTCCTCTAGGCTTCGTGCAACTGGAGATTTAGAGTTGGTTATTCAGCATTGCCAGTCCCGGCTTCCCTAAATCTAATCTACCTCAATGTATTTATCTTTCCTTTTTCCAAAAAGCACTTGAAAACATACCTTTTGAAACTGATCTCAAATTACGCAGTTGCTGCAACTCTGCATTGACTGTTTCTCTTTTTTCTTATTGATCTTTGAGTTATTTCTACATTTTTTTCATCAGTGCGCTCTGAGTTGTTTTCTTTGGTATTACATCTTTCTTTTCTTTTTAGTTGGTAGAATTTTATTTCTTCCTCAATATGTAAAAATTAGATGCTGGCATGATGTCTAAAGACAAGACAAAATAACCCTTATGTCAGCCATACACCTTTCTCTCAAGTAACTCTTCACTAAAGGAGCAGGCCACTTCCTGTTAGATGCTGTTAGACAGAGTGGTGCGAAAAAATCCAGACAGAACAGAGGGTGCATTCATATGAGTTCGGAATTTGATGTGTTTTGTGCTTTCAGAATAGTTGATTTGCTTGCTTCAGCCTGTTCTAACCTCCCTGTGAACTAGCCTACGCTAAGTGGTTGGTAATGAGATATGAAGGGATGGTCGACCAGGCAGGCTGCTTCAAGTGGAGTCTGTTTCACATCTCGGTGGAGTGGTACTCGACATGAATTGTTTTACTCTAAAAGAACTCAACACAGAGGAGGCTCAGCTAAAGTCAAGGTCAAACTCCTATCATCTTTGTTTTACAGTCACCTCTCTAGTCCCAAATTGGACCAGTAATGAATTAAGATGGTCAAGAATGTATGAGAATGCTAATGCCACGTCAAAACAGCAGTAAGGGCTTTTGCATTGCAGATGATGCAACACTATGCCCAGACCTGTAGAGGGAGATGGTACTTATAGATGATGCTGTGAAAGAAAGCTTTGGGAGCTGAGAGAGAAGAGAAGAGTGCTCTTTAGAAAGAAACAGTCACAAGGTTTCTAGAAACAAGCTGACTTCTTTTTTACTCTGTACTGTGAAAATAAAGGACTCATATGGGAGTCATATAGCTGGAGTAATCCTCCATTCTGCTAATGGCATCCTCATTTCAGCAAATAGCCTTCCAAAGTATGTCAGATTAGGGTATATACAGCTAAATCTAGGTAAAGCAGGTCATGGTGAGACGGGAAAACAATATATATAGTTTAAAGATCATGACAATTGAAATGGTCATGATTACCTTAATGAACATGACTGACAGCAATACTACAAGAATTTGCACAGGATTCCTATATATTCTTATATTACAATATATACCCTAATAATATTATGAATAACCTATTCTTATAATAAATTACTATAGTAATTTAAATAATTACTATAGTACATTGCAGGATACTTCAAGATATGCAAATAATAATAATAATAATAATAATAACAATAATAATAATAATAATAACAATAATAATAATAATAATAATAATAATAATAAGAAGAAGAAGAATCTTTTAAATTGGAATCAAATCTCGAAGCTGATGTGATTACAGGGAAAATCACGCAACGGCTCCAGGCGTGACAGCCCAATTTTAACTGAGACTAAAATAAAAATGCATTTTATTCTCTGCTAACTTTTATGCTATAGTAGTATTATTATAAAATAATGTTGCTGGGTAGTAGTATTATATAGTAATGTATTATGTGGGGTGTAACAGTAAATAAGCCTAAAACCCGATCCTGGCGTTTTAAAACCTTTTTCTTCTTGTTCATTTTTTCGCTGTGAGTGTTAGAGGAGTGTTTTCTCTCTGCTGTTTTTCCGAACCTCGGCACCATTAATCCCCGAACCGAACCGAACTCTCCAGAATAAACCGGAACGCGACCGCGCAGTTCGGATTTTTTCTTCATCAAACAGCAGAAACACATCGCGTACCTGAAAAAACAGAATAATAAAAACATTAAAGTCAGAAAAACAGTTAAAAGCAGTAACAAAAACAATTAGACTACTGCTTAATGCGACTCTTTCTTATTATATAAATCACATTTTACCACAAAAACAAAAAACACAGCAACGAATAATAATAATAATAATAATAATAATAATAATAATAATAATAATAATAATAATAATAATAATAATAACAGCAACAACGATGACAACAACAATAATAATAGCCTAATACTTCGGTACAAAAATAATACAATTTTTAAATTATTATTATTATTAGTAGTAGTAGTAGTAGTAGTATAAGTAGTAGTAATATTAATATTGCCCTTATGGTTAATTTATTGAAGTTAATCCAGTTTCAAAGGAATAGATATTAATAACTTAAAACTGGGTTATTAGATTTTAGATATTATATATTGCATCATCAACTCTTCCACGTTTCAGCTAAGAGCTCCTGATCTTCAGGTTCATATTATTATTACGATTATTATTATTGTTATTATTATTATTATTATTATTATTATTATTATTATTATTATTATTATTATTATTATCGTTGTTGTTGTAATTGTTGTTGTTACTTTAAACACTACTCTCCTCCTCCGAATACTGTTGCTACCACTAAGAAAAAGTGAAGCCCAACGGTCTTTACTGTTTTAATCCTAAATGCATTTTTTTATCAATTAATTGTTGCAGTATTACGTAGTTTTATATAGTTATTATATTACATAAAGTGCATATTACAGTGTTATTACTCCACTCACTGTGCGTTTTACACCGTGTAGCGCGTACGTTAGTGTATCTGAATTACTGAACGGTGTTAGTGGTGAGAGAGAGAGAGAAACACAGAGAGACAGAAAGAGAAAGAGAGCGAGAGAGAAACAGAGAGAGAGAGAGAGAGACAGAGAGAGAGAGAAAGAGAGAGAGAAAGAGGGAGAGTGAGAGAGTGTGTTAGAGAGATAGAGATACAGTGTGTGTGTTGATTGGCATGCAGTGTGTGGTATATGGGGAGGTGCCGGTGGTTTATATAGCGACACACACACACACACACACACACACACACACACACGCTCGCGCGCACAGATAAAGAGAGTCTGGAGGAGCCAGTTCTGCAGTCAGTGCTGAGGAGCTCCGGGGAGGTTCACTCTGAGCAGGGAACGAAAGAGTGTGTCAGTGTGTGTGAAAGTGTGTGTACGTGTGTGTGTACGTGTGTGTGTGGGGCTCAGGCAGTGTGAAGAAGCTCCAGCAGTGAGAGACAGAGTGAGGGACAGAGGAGGACTGGGACGGGAGCCTCGGACCCAGACCGAACCGGAGCGGTCGGAGAGCCCATGTGAGCCGGCCGCGCCCCCGCACCGGACACCCAGAGGACAGTAGGAGCGAGGACACCATGCAGTGCCAGGCCGAGCTCCGGGGCCCGAGCCCGGGGCAGCTGTGCGCCAGGCGGCGATACAAAACCTTCATGATCGACGAGATCCTGTCCAGTGAGACCTGCGACTACTTCCAGCGGCTCTCCCTCTACTCCGTCTGTCCCTCACTGGTGGTCCGACCCAAAGCCCTCCACTCCTGCTCGGGTAAGAACTCCTCACCCCAACCCTCTCAAACACCAGTCTATCACATCTGATAAGAGAATTTAATATCAGGTTAGAAATGATAATATCAGTTAGGTTGTGGGACTAATAAAGGTGTATCTTATCTAATTACAGTCTCTTTTAATACCCCTCGAAACCTGCAGTTCCTTCAGTAATAATAGCCGCCTTTAAAGACAGATGGTAAGGAGCTAAAGTTCTCTAATTAAAAGGAGTCAAAAATAAATAAATACATAAATTTAAAAAGCAGCAAAAATGTAAATTAAAAACAACAACAACAACAATATAATAAGGATAATAATAAGAATAATCGCTGTTTTTCTTCTTCTTATTATTGTTATTATTATTATTATTATTATTATTATTATTATTATTATTATTATTATTATTAGTATTATTAGTATTATTATGTGTTTATCACTCCAGAACTGAAGTTTGCCGGACCCTTTTTTCTCTTCTAGAGATCTTTTTGTTCGACATTGCTAAGCTTGAAGCCCAGATGTGAAATCAAATGGAACGAAATTAAACCAATAAAAGGAGCTAGTGTCTTAAATAAACTACATTAATTTCCTCACAATTTTACTTGGACAGAAGTAAAAGTTGGAGCATTTGAAAATAGAAATCCAAGCAGCTGTCTTGAGGAAACTGAATGACCATGGAAAATGATCAGGAAGGCTCTTAAAGGCTCCTGAAGGTTCTTGAAAGCTCTTGAAGTTCCTTGAAGGGTCTTTAGTGAATGTTAAACACAGAAACTTGTTTAATTATGAGTTATTTGAAGGTTTAAATTGTTCTTGGTTTGGTTGGTGGTTATTCTCTCTGATAAAATGATTCTTTTAAGATCCCTTCAAGGAACAGTTCAAAAAAGGGATGAGGCAGCGGTTGTGATGATTTTTTTCTATGTGATTGACCCGGAAAGCATCATGAATTAAACTGTTATTTTATGAAAACACTTAATAGTCATTTCTTTTGCCACTTCCTCTTACTAGAAATAGTTCAGAACTGACATTAAATAAAGAAAAATTCTGAATCTCCTTTCAGAGAAACAATTGGTGCAAGAAAATCTGATCTAAAATAAGGTTAAAAACAAAATGACTTAATAAAGTAGACAGTTTACTCAGATAGAAGTGCCAGAGCCAAAGTTTAGGATGCCCGAGGGAGGAGAAGGATGACCGTGAGGAGAGTCACCAAAATTTAAACCACAATTACAATTACATTTAGTTTCCTTCATTGCTTTTTCCTGCATTTTCCTCTACAGCACTAAATATAACATGGTTTAATTTTTCTGCATACAAATATTAAGACTTCTACATCCCATCATTTAACTGTTAAAATAATATTTTTTATCGCATCATATTTTGGAAGGACTTACATGTTTTTCTTCTTTGGCACTGCAACACAGTTTGTGGTTTAAAACTAATTTTAAAACTGTTTTCTTCAGTTGTTCTTTAATATAATTAATGAAGTGCACAATCTTAATATGTGTAGGGAAAGTGTTTTTTGGGCTTATTTTGGAAATCAACACAGATTCCCTTGAATCGGACACTGAAAACAGGCACTGAGTCTCAGAAGACCAAGGACTGGGGGTCCACCAGCCTCTTCAGGCTTCATCCATACAGTTCTTAATCCTTGCTAATACTGTACTTAGATGTTTTTTTGTGGAATATATTTTATTTCAACCAAAGAGATCCCAAGAAGAGAAACAAAAAAGAATCCTCATGTTCTTTGATGCTGGATGTTCTAAGGTTCTCCCAGTTTTGTTTTCTGCCCACTTCTTGTTTGTCCTACTGTTTCTGGCTTGTCATTACTTAATTTAGGAACACAACTTTACTGAAGAATAGCTTTAGGCTCCTCAGCACACCCTCGGCTGCTTTACACTCTTTGCCTGGAACGCTCCTCGATCCTCGTGACATGTTTCCTCTCGCCCGAATTGCCACTTGACTCAAGGCCGCAATCAGACCATAATTATTTACATTTGTATTTTGAAATAAGGCCTGCTAGCACTTTCCCTCAGGCTTTCGCATTTAGGAAGCTGTTTCTGTGGTCCAATACCTGGAATAGGTGTGTGGGACGTTACTAATGTAGCTTCCAAACCCAAGCGCATGCTTTTGGTTCTGAGGAAATCAGCCACAAACATGCACTTGGAACCAAATTCACGAGGCCGTTCACGCAAGAACAACAGTTTCCAGACAAGAAGAGGAAGTTGCATCACTTTGCGGTGTGAAATCAGAACACTAAGCCATTCCCTCATTAATTGTATTTCTAAATTCTCCATCAGCTGCGCACAGGTGTGAGGCCGAACAAGCTTGGCGGCTTCACTCAGAAATTCTCCGAGAGTGAATCAGAGCCACGGGCTAGTCATTCAGATCCCCTCCTTTCTGAGGACTGAAATACAGGGTATTTCAACTCAGCATTAATTAATTAGAATTTGGTCCACTGCTAAAAACAAAAACAAAACAAGACAAACAAGAAAAACTGTGCCTTTCAGTTATGGCTGAACAATTAATCATTTTTATTTTGATATCGTTCTCTTTTCAAATGGCAAGAACTCCAATTTTAATTATAGCCTCAAGCTGAAGCCAACCAGCTTCAAGTTAAGAGCGGTCAGCCTGTGTTTAGGAAACAATATATATATATATATATATATATATATATACCATAATTCTTTCCAGACTTTTCAGGGGACCCTGGTTTGGTCACACCTTTAGCTACCTGTTATTTGTTTGAGGGGACGTTTAATTTGTCCGTACCTCGACAGTCCCGGTTTTCAGAACATACTTAAATTTGCCAAACTAAAGATCAAAGGTTATTTGTCTTCTTCCAGTATATTTATCACCATTTATTAATTAAAATTAATGCAATTTTTAAATTGTCTAGCTGTGAAGGAACTCATTTAGTGGTGACCCCAATCTTTTCTGAAACTGCCAAAATCCAAACTCCAACTCTTTTTTCTGGATTCAAATGTGATTTTATTGCTCCACCTTTAAAAGAAACTCAGTCCTGCACTGGACAAGTGATACTAAGCACAGGTCCTCTACAGAGATCACAGGTTTATTTGCCTGATTACTGTGTTTTCTGAATTTTGCAAATTGGGGAACAAAAGAAAATGTAATAGGTCGGTCCTGTTCAACAGGTATCACACATTTGACATGTTACTTTTGTATTGTGAAGAGACAGAAATACTGCACTAATATTGTAGGAAAAGTGTGTGTTCTCTGTAGATGATGGTCCCAGAAATCAACCAAACCTTTTGACCAGTGGTGCTGAAACTCCTGAATAGTGCAGAATGTCCATTACAGTTATTGTTTTAATAGCTGGAAAACTGGAAAAGCAGTCAAGCATTCATTTTATGTGAAATGGGCCATTTTTGGAATTGCTTATATTTCCCCCAATCTCCGCACGCCCTGCTGAGAGTCCGGGATGGCCCTTCATACCTGCTGTGTAAACGGTGAAATCGGAGCCAACCGTTTGGATAGGTGCAGGAGATGAAATAATAAAAATAGCCCCAGCAAGAGGTTATTTGCACAGGCACATTCACTCTGTCGTACACACATACACACACTTCCTCTTCTCTGGGAGGCTAGCTGTGGTTGAGAGGGTAGAGTGTGTGTGTGTGTGTGTGTGTGTGTGCGCGGGCGGTTTGGCAGCTTGGAGCAGAGGGATTGAGTATCCAGTCCAAATATCAGAACCCCGCGCCCACCGTCTCTTTTTAAGCAGGCCTGGTGTGAGATACTCTATATGCCACTACTTCAATGGCTTGTAATGCTGAATATAGAATCTGGCTGGCATGGTGGCTGGCACTCACTAAGAGGACACTGGCTTCTGGACTGTCCCGCTGGGACCGGAGCCGTGGCATCCTCGACCTGCCGGGCCCTGCTGTTACCACCTCTGACCACAAGGGGCTGCTGTAACATACAGCAAACCCAGTGGCGGCAGAATGCCAGGGTTTGTATTGCAGTCGCAGATTATTGGGGTAGGTTGGTCTAAAACTCCAGTAATACATTCAGCATCCATGAGGATAAGAACTGAAGGCTTTAGATTTTTCTTCTTTGGGTCAAAAATAAAACGCCAAAGCGTAGAAACAAAAGATGTAAAAGAGTAAAAGCTTAGAGTTCAACCAACATATCAGCAGAAAAGTAACCACGAAAGAGAATGGGATTAAAAAAACCTCAGGTCTACGAAGGAATTCAGAGCTTCATGTTCTCATTCATGGACTCATCTGGTGATTCATGATGTCTTTAAACTCAAGCGCGTGGCTTAAGCATTCCCAGGACTATGCTGGATCAAAGCTGTGTGTGAAATGGCCTAATGATGTTATATTATGCTTTGGAGATAAGAACATCTGCATAGTCATTTCTCAGTCATCCCTGAGTGACCTGTATCACACTAACTTCATGGCTGCACAGGTAGAACTTGTTTATGTAACCCAATTACGAGCTTGTTTGTGAAAAAGATTAGGCCAAACGTCCACAGGCCACCTGACAATCCTGTGAAATCTACTGTGTTGGCTGTAAGAAAAAAAAGATGAGTTAAGAGCCCATTTGGAGACGGGGCTGGTGTAATGGCAGGCTATAATATTTCATTTAGAGGCTCGTCTCTCAGTGGGAACCGAGGGCAAGAGGCTTTTTGCGAAGAAGGAGGCGAGAGAGATAGAAATCAGCAGTGGCGTAATCTCTCATGACAGGGTGCTGAAAAATGGTCAAATATCAGAGAGAGCGAGAGAGAGAGATAGAGATAGAGAGAGATAGAGAGGTAGAGAGAGACAGATAGAGCGATAGCGAGAGAGATAGAGAGAGACATAGAGAGAGAGAGAGAGAGATAGAGATAGAGAGAGATAGAGATAGAGAGAGATAGAGAGGTAGAGAGAGACAGATAGAGAGATAGCGAGAGAGATAGATAGAGAGATAGAGAGAGAGAGAGAGAGATAGAGATAGAGAGAGGTAGAGAGAGATAGAGAGAGAGATAGAGAGAGATAGAGATAGAGATAGAGAGAGGTAGAGAGAGATAGATAGAGAGAGAGAGAGAGAGGGACTTGGGAGGACCCACAATATTTATTAGAGGGGAATTCTACAGATTTTTAACATTTCTATAGAATTAAATCATCTAGGGGTAAACAAAGCCATTCTGAGAAGTTTGATGTAAAATGAGATGTTATTGGAGAATGAAGAGAGACTGAATTTTTCACTTGTGAAAGCCTTTTCTAAAAAAAAAAAGGCACAAATTCTTTGTTCTACTGTTTTGAGAATGTAGGTCTAAAATGTCCTTGTGTTAAAATCCAGTGGAGTGATACATTCAGGGTGTGGTGAGGCAAGGTAGTCCTCAAAGGAACTGTATATATATGTGTGTGTGTGTGTGTGTGTGTGTGTGTGTGTGTGTGTGTGTGTGTGTGTGTGTGTGAAAAGTGTTGGCTCACCAGTAACACCTGGTTCTTGTGACTCCCACAGTCGCTACAGTGAATAATTTCTCTTCAAACCTTAATGCTTTTGTTCACATCTCGATGACGGAATTCTGCACATATTTAAATTGGTTAAACTTCCCATTTAAAAAAAGTTATACAACCAACAAACAAGGAAACAAACAACCAATTCACCTTCTCAGCTGTCAGACACTGCTCACAAACCACAAAACCGATGAGCTGCCCGCAGACCACAGCCCCACCCGGCGCTCTCCGCGGACAGGAGATCCGCCTTTTCCTCGCAGGCATTTCTGAGCGGCGCAGGAAAAGTCGGAGGCTTGTGTTTCATCCCTAAACACTTATACAACACTTACAAGTAATACGACCCTGACAAGCATCGCACTAAATGTTTTCAAGATCTCGTTGCATCTCGGCGCTTTCTCTTCCAGTGAGGAGGGGCTGGATTAGGCGAGATGGCCGAAGAGATGCGCTGAGACTAGACTAGAATAGCTTTTATCAGATTCGGCACATTGTCAGGAAGCGAGAGTGCACGGTGACACCGCTCGGTGTATCCGAGACGAGGTCGGGTTGATGGCTGTTGAGTGCGGAGAAAAAAGGCCCAATCACCGAGCTGTCAGCGCCCTGTCGACCCAAAACACTGCGCACCGTGTTACTGAGAGTTCACGCGCGCCGAGTGCCAAGTGATATCATCCTGATGGAATCCAAGCACCTTTGGAGGTGTGGCAAAATTAAACAGGTATAAGAGTCAGAGAGGTGCATGGCTCCAAGCGATAGTTTGGTGGAAAATAAAATGTGTTTTATCTCGATTTACCCTAAAAATAGACTCGCTTATGTGGTTTCAGACACTGGGTGACACACTCGTGTCCATAAAAATGGACAACTGTTTACGCAAAAGCCTGATTTGATACATAATAGGGCATCATGCAGGTTTAAAAACTGCATCACTTAAAAAGTAACATTACAAAAACATTCATGACAGTTTACAATAGTGCAGCATTCATAAGACTTCAGGACACTTTCATAAGTCTTTCACAACTTTCACAAACATACATAAACAAGTTTATTCCAGCAAACGCCAGCAGCCACAGCCCTTACTTCAGGGACATGACTGAAGTAGCCTTTATGACTGGCCTTTGTGAAATAATGTTTATGTCTTTTGTAATGAAATGTCTGTGCTGATGTCAGAAACTCTATTGTCCTTCAGTAAATTGTTCCCAAACCTTTCTGACTTCTAATGGACCATTTCTGCTGGTAGAGAGGACAAGATGATTCTGCCAAGAGAATTTCACATAAACCAGAAGCCATTTCAAATAAACCACTGCAGTTTGAGGCACGTTGTTCTAGTTGATAGGACATTACTTTTTCAAAAACCAAACATGTCTGGTCTTATCAATTCATTTTGCGATAAGTGGGAAAGTTGAACATTTGAACATTCCCTACCTCTCTCCCTGGCGGTTGTAGAAGTCATATATCATTCAGACTCAGGACGGGTGACTGACAGGCATGAGGAACTGTGAGGAAAATTTTCCAGAGGCTAATTTTAGATCTCATCAAAGCTTTATGACAATACACCACCATGAACACCGCTGTCCATAAAGGCATGCATGAAGAAAAGAACCCTCAGTGTTTTTCTCGTCTTAAAAGAGGACCGTCATGGCAGGTCATGCATATGCGTCTGTATTAACTATTATTAAGCTCTCATAACTTACACAACTCCATATCAGTTTCATCACAGTTACTGAGTTATTTGTTGTAGTTACTCAGATGAAATCATGACCAGTGCGTCAGTCTGCAGGGATAAATAGCTTTTATTCCTCTGAATGACCAGCTGGCCAGAGTCTGACCAGCGGTTTCCTGAGTGAAGTGACCTGAGGTCCTGATTTCTTCTGAGAACCACGGTCAGTTTGTGCAGATCGTAAGATTGATGAGTATCAAAGGTGAACGCTAAGGAGTAGATATGTAGGTGTGTGTGTGTGTGTGTGTGTGTGTGTGTGTGTGTTTGTGAGTGTGTGTGTGTGTGTGTGTATGAAGGAGTAGAACCCGGTTTCATGCCTGAACAGGCTGCAGAAGTGATGGAACATTAAAAGTGATCTCACTGTTGGCAGGATCTTTCTGGTGTGTGTCTGTTTGTTTATGTTCCTGGTTTTAGTCACTCGCTATTCATCATGTTTTGTTATTATTGTGTATAAAAACTAAATTACACTGGATTTAATATCACAGATCTTACCTAAATTTTACCTTTTAGTTTTTGGCCAGTTCAAATGTTCAATTTCCTCTTATTTTATATTATTTTATGTATATATAAAATGTATGCAATAAAATGTTCTTACTTCATATACTTGTTTTAGTTTTATATGTATATGTATTATAATAATTTTTGTCACTATGATCTTTGGCTTAATCATTTTATTTGAATAGTTATTGAGATTTTATTATTACAAGATTATAAATACTAAATTGACCAGAATTATGTTACAAACTATAGTCATTATTTAATAATAATTTAAGTTTTTGTGAATAACAAATAATAATCCATCTCAAAAATGCAATTATGCAGAAAATGTATGAACTTTCCCTTTAAATTGAAATTAAAAATATACAGTTGAACTCTGTACTGAAATGACTACACACTTCTAATCTATGGAGTGTCTGGGTGCGATGCTTTTTAACCGAAAATCAAATAAAAAATCACTCATAGATCAAAAATAGATTACAAAAACATCTCATTTATCGCTTATCTCAACATGATCAAAGTGTGAGTCGTGTGAACGGGGCGTCGTTTTCTCCTCTGTCTCTCTTCTTCTCTCTAAGTGATGATAAATCCCAAGGATTCAAAGGATCAGATTTTTATTTTTATGTCCTTTTCAGCTCATTTGAGTCTTAGTCTGCATTTTATGGACTCTGGCGTCCTAGTGCTGTCTGAGAGAGAGGGAGAGAGAGAGAGAGAGAGAGAGAGAGAGGGAGAGAGAGAGAGAAGGAAGAGATTTAGGTTTTGGATCACCCACCATCCCCTCTCCGATTTATCACTCTGGGTGTGTCGTGGTTGTGAACATGAGCATCACAGGAGAATCATTATCTTCCAGCAGTTCAGAGGTTTCTGTGTAAAACACCGTTACGTCATCGCCGCAGTCGCACAGTTGTCACCTACATGGAGAAGGTCAGACCTGTTAGCTTTGCCTTCCTCCGTTAAGGCGAAAGGGGAAAGGCAATTAGGGAGGATTTAGTTCGTTTGGACATAATGGTTCCTAAATCTGGCCAGGCAGCGACTAAGCGGACCGCTGAAAGCTCTCTGAGCGCGGTTTCCTGAGCGAGGGTCAAGCACACTGCTGGACTGCTGTACGGTGTCAGTATGGAGTCACACAAAGACATTTACTGTTTAATGAGGCCACAAAAAACCTGGGCAGTTACACAGATTCCAGCCTCCAAATAGGTTAGTTTCATCCATTAAAGTGGACTAAAATATGGACAAAATTCAGGGGCCAAAATGATTTAGGCACGCATGACGCCGAGAGGGTTATCTGCTACTTATTAGCCACATTAGTCTCGTATGTTCTTGGAATATGAACATGAATCTCAGAGATGTTTTGAGTGATTGTGTGCTCTCTGAGTCACGGGTTCTTTAGGCAGTGGTCCTTCTCTTGGATGGGTAAACTGTTCTGGATTTTCCAAACAGATCTGTATAGCACCAAAAAGGGTTCTGCTATCATTACACCGTCATTAGACCTTCTGTTGGTACTACTTTTCACCAAACGACCCCTTTACATGATGTAAGGGTCCTTAATACCTCTAAAGTTCTTTACACACACATGGCATTTACAAAAAGCCCTGTTTTTAAACCTGTGGGACATGAGGAGAGTAATTCTTCTAAACTGACTTGCACAGAGGTGTGTATGATACTCCTAAATGTGCTGACACTGACGTTCTTCTTGTTTGTGATGTCCCAGGACCCTCGTCCCTCAGGGCGTACCCCCTGCTCTCTGTCATAACCCGCCAGCCCCCCAGCGCTCTTCCCCACCTGCCACAGCCATCGCCGCCTGCCCGGATCGCCCATCTGCCTCTACACCAGGGCCAAGCCGAGCCGCCGCCCAGCGAGACGCCGGTCAGCATCAGCAGCGAGTCGGACTCCGAGCACCGAGCTCCACAGCTGAAGAAGCCCCGGCGCAGCCGCACCATCTTCACCGAGCTGCAGCTCATGGGTCTGGAGAAGAAGTTCCAGAAGCAGAAGTACCTGTCCACCCCTGACAGGTCAGCATCCATTTCGAACATTAACGTAGTATCATGTTAGAAAATGTTGTTCGAAGGTTGTCAACTTTACAACGTTTTGTTAGAATCTGAGGACCAAGCTTGAAAAGACCCATCCCTCCATTTACAATTCATCACTGTTCCATCTGTTCCTTCCTCTATTTAACTATTTAACATTTAGTCATTAAAAATGTAATTTAAATCATTTTGATGTCCCAATCAAGGGCAAAAGTTGTGTTCAGTTCCACTCACTAGCAAGTACTCCTCTAATCACACAGTCCCACCAAAGCTGGGAGGGATGAGTCATGTGAGGCACTTGTGCGGTAACCAACACACCGTTAGTAGAAACCCCAACACCCCTGAAAGAGAACGCCAGGTTCCAGTTGTGTAATGTCAGCTAGTAAATGTCCAAGCTAGCTAGGACTCCCAGCTATGGATGACGGGGTGAATTTACGCCTGATCTCTCGATTATCAGGCCAGTACTTCTGGAACTCCCAGGTTCTAGCATCTCAGTGCTGTGGTGGCTTTTTTCTGCAGAGCCTTACAATGGTCTGCATAATCAACACTGAACTTAAATCAAACGGCATTCAGTAACAACAAAAGATCCCAATTTCCAGGGGGAGCAATGTTCAGCAGTAATGACGCTCGTTACAAACGATGACAGACGGATGTAGCAACAAGTAACTGGGCTCTAAATGAGGGTGTGGTTATGCAAGGAACCCTGTGTTCATAGCCTGCTTCCTGTAACAGTAATGAGGAGTGTGTGGAAAGAAAGCAATTCTAAATTACTGTGAAAACATACTACTGTATTGGCAACACATGTTGTTGAAGTCACTGGTGCAAGAAGTTGGCAAAGTACTTTTTCCAGTGTTGGTCCTCCAGGGTTGGTTCTCCATGTGTCCTTAACCACGGTGGTCACTACGTTCCTGTCGGTCAGTCGAATGAAATTACGCTGGAATATCAAGAAGCGTCCACAATGACATGGAAATGTAAGCGCGAACTGGACCTAGTCGCAGGTTTTGGCGACTGAATGGCACTGATTATCATTATGACATTTTGATTTATGTTTTGGGGAACGTCTCAAGCCCAGACTATCGGCACGAGCCAGCGGATGACGTGCTGCAATGTTCTAGTCGGGACAAGAGCAACATTTTAACCCTGCGCTTTTTGGAAAGGCAGAAAAAACAGCCTCTAAAAGGAACACTACCCCCTATTCAAGAGGAGAGGGACGCAGGCCAACAACAGCAAACAGAAATGTATTACACTGATTTCATGCCAATCATTTAATACACATGCAGGTGTATATAAAGCGCTTTAGAGCTTCGTACAATGAGATGAGGTAAGCGAAGTATCTCAGGTCGCCTCCTGTGGGTCATTCTTTCTCGGCCTTAACGCGTTTTCCATTTGATTTAGGGCTTCGCGTTTCGGAGTTTGGCCGTGCTGGACATAATGCCGTTATGGTCCAAGCCTAGTCTGGAGCTGTAGAAGCCACCTACGAGAAACTGGAATGCGTCAGATATGGAAAACAATTGGCTGAATTTTTAGTTGGATTTTTTTAGGGTTAGATTTGCTCGCTCCGGAGCTGCCACTGATCATCTACACTGAGAACTAACTCCACCATCCTTAGACCTCCTGGAGCAAAGCTTCTCTTTCCATCCAGCCGCTTCAAACCCTGCAAGTTTCCATTTCTTCCCTTCTGTTGTTTTTTTTGTTTTTTACACTTTCAAAAAAGAGCTTTCTGGAAAGAGTTCTATGCATGATGCAATCGAAGGACCATTTTTGGTTCCCTAAAGAACCTTTAGTAAAACTACTTGAATTCTGCTGCATAACATTGACACAACCATGCCATAAACATGTCATAGCAGAGGTAATATTCTGTCATGACAGATCTCCATTTACATAACATTTACTATAAGTTACAATTACTGGTCATTTCATGGCAGATGCTACAGTGTTTGATGTTATGAGGGTTAACGTCACTTTCTAATTTATCATCATTACATCAGATGTCATCGCTTGTACCATGATGATTACTTGTAATGGTATCATAACACTGTTATAGTAAACTATCTGACGTAAAAACTTTCTGTAAATGAGATGTAAAGTTTCTCAGGAGAACCCTCAAACATTGGTAAACATTTTCTTTATACCTTTTACTTTCTTTCCAAAACCACATTTTGTTTTGCTCATAAGTTGCCAAATGTCCTCAGATTGTCACATTTTTATATTGTCAGTCATATGAGCCCCATAAACAGTTAAACACACATAGTGTACATATAAAATATGCAGTTAAAGCTTAAAAAGGATAATAGAGCTTCTGTAAAGTTTTTTTGGAGAACCCTTAAATTTGTAAACATGTTATTTATACCTGTACTTCTTTTTTTAAGCTCATTTTTTCTCACGAGTTTCCAAATGTCCGTGGATGTCTGTTGGAGTACACCTTTATAAAAGTCTATGTAGGTTTATGTCAGATGTCATTAAGGCTTATTTAGCTGTAATGTAGCCTTGTGAATGCAACCCTACAGTAAAGCACTGACCGAATAATTGCTTACGATCCAGATGATTGGCTTAACGTATCATTTCCTCAGATGTCTAAGATTTTTCCACAGTGCTGTATGTTCTCGTATCTGCGGCTCGGTCTTAGTAGTGAACTAATTAAAATCCCTGTGGAATGAAAAACATATACGTGGGGAATTCCCTGCCACTGATAGGGCCAAGGAATGAGGGGATCATCGTGCCGCAGGTCTATTTGCGTGCTCTCTCTCTCTCTCTCTCTCTCTCTCTCTCTCTCTCTCTCTCTCTTTTTCTCTCCCTCTCTCTCTCTCTCTCTCTCTCCCTCTCTCTCTCTCTCTCTCTTTTTCT
>JBBPCY010000019.1:20206752-20239238 GCA_037974405.1 Brachyalestes nurse
AATGAGGTGCTTGTGTAGGAATTTAACAGACACTGGACTGGAATGGTTTCACACTCAGAGAGACGCTGATTTAAAAACAAATTGCAGCGGTCTCATTTTTTCAGAGCTGTATTTTCAAAGCTACTTTAACAGACTTCAGAAAAGTGTACAAAATGTTGTCAAATCACATAATATGATCAAAAGACCATGAAATATATTGTTGAGACATTGTTAAGGTCTTGAAATATTGGGTCCTAAAGTTGGGGTGGGGGTCGTCTGGAATTTCTATTTGTCGGCAGGGTTTGTATTGCAGTTTCAGTTTGTTGACGGTTTGGGGTTTCCTACAAGGCTACAGTTATGATAGTAGTTAGGTTATGGTAGTTGCAGTCAGTCCAAAAATTCAAACACTGTACGATGAATCCAAATGTGTGTTAACAAAGAGTTTCATAAAGTATAAAAGATTTTGTTTAGTTTGTGGCTGTAATGGATGTCTAAACATCGGAAGCTGAAGAATCCCATGCTGTACCTCCTGCATAGTATATACTGATTAAAAATCACACAATACATTTGCAGGTATGTAGATAATAAACTATTTCCCTTTCTGTACTGAAATCTATGACTCCTCTCATGAGATCCTACAGGTTGTGCATCCTCAGCGAAACTCAAATGTGATACTTTAGTCCTGCCTTGTATATAACCTGATTCACTGAGGACAAAATGTATTTGTACAATGAATTCAACGTTAAAGTTCAAAGGATGCACATGTACCTACTATTTTACCTAGTTTGAATGAAAAGGAGTGTCATTTTAATCTTAATGCTGAAAACAAAAGCTCAAGAACAGGCCTGTATATGTGTCACAGACTCCATCTCTCGACCAAGAAGGCAGGCGCAAACGCAGACTCCAATCATTTTGAAAGTTTTATTTACAAAAGAAACAGGCACGAGGGCCTAAACATACATCTTCCCTTAAACAAGGGAGACATGAGCACAAATGAAACCAGAATGACGGTGTACTGACACAAAGGTCCAAAACAAACAGAACTAAATATAAAACCTAAAAGTACATAAACCAAAAGAAAACAAAATCACTTTAACTGATCACACCGGTCAGCGGAAACATGTAATACAAACAAACTCAAGACCAGTGTGCTCAGGCATGTCAAAATAAAAGCTCCTTTACACAAAACAGGAAAAGGACGGCTTCTAGCAGGCGCCAACCGTAACAATATGAAGGTGAAAATGTTATAAAATAAAATATTAATATTTTAGACTTGTTTAACTGTGAGATTTCAAGTATGGGCCTACTTTATGCAGCCTGACCCCAATCTCTAACCAATTAAAAACTCAAAAATAAACCAGCTGTGAATTTAAAGCGATAGAACATTAAAGCACCACTGGAGATATGGCTCAAGCATTGAGTCACCTGGACCACTGGTTCCTTGACTCCTTGGGTGCTTTAGGCCCTTCCATCAAATCCGGTTTAGCGCGCGTCGGTTCAGAAAAAAGAAACGCTGGTAGAGGTTTGACTAATTTAGCCATAAACGCTAAAGGCCACATTTTTCACTGCTATACAAAGAGCACATATATCGCATTCTGTGATCAGGGCCAGGGCTCGGGTGGCTGTATTGTCCTTAAGCTCATTCCTGATTGGAGGTAGGACATTTCCCTCTGTTCTTTCAGGTTAATGCATTTCACCGGGTCTACCGCATCTCTGCTAACTCAATTCCTGCATGTGCATTCAGCTGGATTCATCTAGAGCCCCCTTTCAGCACAATGTGGTCATTTTCACACATCCCATACATGCTTGCTACATGAAAGGAGGTGTTATATTGAATTTTTATCCCCCACTCTGTGCAATCCAGCCACTAGTAGCCCACTGCCACACTTTTCCCGCCATAAGCAACGCTTTATGTTGATCAAAGCCCACCTTTCTTCCTCGGCCATTTTACTTTGAACCAGTGTTTCGGCAGCTCATGTCTTATCTGATGTAACGGTACATGGATCAGGGTAATGAAATATGATAGGTGATTTTGGCTTCCGTTTAGACTGTGTTTGCTTCCAATCACTCGTGTTCACCAAGCAGGTGCTTACGCATTCATTTGAATATGGTAATAGACCCCAAATTCCCTTAGCAAAACCCGAGCTAGTTAAGGTGGAATAATTCATTTATTTATTTTTTGTTAGTTTTAAAGAGGAATGTTTGGATATAAAATGGTACATGAAACATGATTTCATATTCCAGCAGCTGTTGGAAGTCAGTAGTATCCTTTTAAATCTCCTGGCTGTGAGAAAAATAATCTAATAAAAGCCATATGCTTGGTTACCAGACTTTCACAACGACTTATCTTCAAGCAACAATATCACTGTTTAAAAATCTTCCAAAGAAAATGTACTGAAGGTCATGGAGCGGTATAAAATAGTTTGATAAAGACGTTAGCTTTCAAGAAACTGATGAAATGCAACACCTATGGTGTTCACTATAAGAGTGACAGCTAGAAAACAACAGTGCAAAGGAATGGCATAGAAAACAAGCAACAAAGAACTCCAGAAGTCCAGGAGTCAAAGTATCTGCAGTTATTGTGGGCATTAAAAATCGAGTCCATGAATCTACCGTGAAAAAAAAACCCCAACATGATTGTTTAGGGTTATGAGAGTTTACCACGAAGGTGGAAAAACACATAACCGTCCATGGTTGTTAAAGGCCAAGGAGAAATTCTACAGCTCTAGCAATGGCTTGTGGAAAGTTACAACTTTTTATTTCATGCACACAGTTTTATACAGCTGTTTCGGGACAAGGCCAAACCACAGACCACTGCATTTACCAACAGCGCAACAGTGAAACAGTGCAATGTATAATGGACTGGCATGGTTAGCTTACAGCGATCAGCCATAACATTAAAACCACCTGCATAATTTTGAGGGTCCCTCTCACGCTGGCATGGACTCCACAAGACCTCTCAAGGTGGAGGCACCAAGACATGAGCAGCAGATCCTTTAAGTCCTGTAAGATGTAATAAGTGGAGCCTCCATAGATTCATCCAACGCATCGCACTGATGCAAGATGACAGTGATGTGACCATTTGTCAAACGTGAGCTAACAGTTTGAAGAGCATGAAATTCTTCCTCTGTATTTAACCCATTCACCAGGTGAAGCAGTGGAACACAGGAACACAGCACCCAGGGAGCAGTGTGTGGGGATGGTTCCTTACTCAAGGGTTCCTCAGAGGTGCCACTAGCAGTCCTGGGATTCAAACCCACGACCTTCTGATCACAGGGCCAACTCCCTAACCACCAGGCCACCAGCTGCCCTGAGATCCTGACTGACATCAGGCTGTTTGCCTGTGGTGGGACGGATTATCCTACTGAAAGATGTCACTACCAGTAGGGAGCGCTGTTCTGACAGGGGTAAACTTTGTCTGCAGCAATGTTTCAGTAGGTGTTACAGTGTAGTGTGTAATTCTGGTGCCATCAGACCAGGCCATGTTCTTCCACTTCTCCTGGCCCAGTTCTGATCCTCATGTGGCTACTGAAGGTACTTTTGTTGGTGGACTGGGGTCAGCATGGGCACTCTGACCTGTCTGTGGCTATGTAGCCCCATACACAGCAAGCTCTGATGCACTGTGTGTTCTGACACCTTTGTATCAAAGTCAGCCTAAACGTTTCATTAACAGTTTGTGCTACAGCAGGTTTTCTATGAGATGGACCAGATGGGCAAGCCTTCACTCTCTATGTGTATCAAGGAACCTTGGGTGAGGACGACCCTGTCACTGGTTCACTGGTTGACCTTCTTTGGATCATTTTTAGAAGATACTGACCTCTGAAAAGCGGCAACATGCTTCTTCTTTTATCCTAGCAAACAGCGTCATACACACAGCACATAATTGCTTAAAATATGTTAATAGACCTTTTAGTGGCTGTAATTAAGCCTTAAATCAAGAGACTATCAAAAGATTATGATTGTGTTTTTGTTGTTGTTGTTGTTGTTAGATTGCATTAAATAAAAAAGGTACTCAAAACCTGGTACAAGTTCACAGTAAACCATAAATAAAGATATGATACAATAAAATGTAGAACATCATATCAATTAGATGAAGATCAAAACACACTGCAGTAGCCATTCGTACAAGAAATCCCTATAATTCCCAAAGGTTCACTGCTATACTCCTTCTTCTTATTTATTTGATACTCAGAGCCCCAACATCACAGAATGGTCAACAAACTTGCCCCTTGATTAATCAATAACTCATTTCTTTTTCATTTTGGCATTAATAGAGGACTGAGCTTATTTGGGCACATTCAAATAATTCACATTTCACAGAGAACCTCATTATTCTGTGTGGCCACCAGGGGGCAGTAATGAACCATGCGCATACTGTAATGAAAACAGGTGCAAATGAGTGCCCGGATGACATCACAGCTTTGTGTCTGTATGCCGCTCACGCGAGAGCTGGTCACATCCAGGCCACGAGGGCAGTCTGCACGCGAAGACTTCGTCATCAACAGTGCAGTAGCACAACAACACTGAACTCTCAAAGTGACTGTTCTTACAATCACTGAGCCTCAAAACCTGTGGGGCCGAAAGCCTGTGCAGAGACGGAGCTGTCACTAATGCCACTTTAGCCACAGCAGCACAGCCAGAGTCCAATTTCAAACCGCGGCAGGCCTCCGACCTCCGCAGGCAGCACTTACCTTGACAATGCTGATGTGTACACATCACCTGGGCGCTAACTTTTCATCAAGTGATCTCAGGATAACGCGGCTGATCCACAGCAGCCATGTGAGTGGCCTACATAACGCTCTCCCATCAGCTGCACACATGTAGACATCATCCACTTTGGAATGGAAAAATAAACCTAATATGTTGTTACTCAGTAAAGAGTGCAAGAGAATTCTTAATTGTACTGAGATAACAAAACTGACAAATGCAGCTTCCCTTTGTTACTGTAGCCATGTTTGTCAAAATTCAGCTTAGGCTCTGTGGTGGCAGTAAAATAATTAACTACCGTATTGGCCCGAATATAAGACGACCTGAATATAAGACGACCTGAATATAAGACGACCCCCCCCTTTTCCAGGTTCATTTTTGGGAAAAAAGCACAAGCTTCCCCTACTTTATCAAGTCCGCGAATATAAGACGACCCCCCTTTTTTAAGAAGTATTTTAGAACAAAAAGTGGGTCTTATATTCGGGCCAATACGGTATTTTGTTTGCATTTTTATGTAATTTATTTTGTATAATGCGGAATCTGAGTCCATAAAACGGATTTTAAATTTGTTTTGTTCCATCTTTTACTGGACTAGAATTCTCCTTAGATCAAAATAAACAGACTTTCCAAATCTCCATTGGTTCATTATTACTGAAGCAAAAAAAATTGCTGGCCGAGGTACATTTATAAATCCACATGAGGTTACATTAGCAAACCTTTTCTCATTCAAAAACTTCACCACCGGCGATGGCTGGTCATGTTTAGCTCAGTTTGGTGATATGCCTACCCAAACACACCTGGTTCAACTCACCTGTTAATTGCCCGGTTTAGTGAGTGTGTTTGAGGTGGGGAGCTTTCAAGGGTGGAGCTGGAAAATGAGTTTAGTGGGTTACATATAATATGTTTTAACCCATTTGCTGCACAAAATCACTGAAAGTTTGTCTTTAGAGCTTGGGCTAGAGGTAAATCAGCCCCAGTTTAGTTCATTCTAGCTTTTCCTACAACCTGTTGGTGCTATTTTTGTTTGTCCACAGAACAAAATAATAATCTGTTAAGAAATCAGAATCAGAATCAGAATCGTGTTTATTGGCCAAGTATGTGAGCGAACACATACAAGGAATTTGGTTCCCGGCCGATGGTGTCTCTCAAGCACAACAGTACAACAACACAACAATATATAAACAACACAATAACAATACTCTGAGCAATATAATAAACAACAATCTGCAGTATGGATGTGTAATATGCGTTTATGTTTATAAATATGAGGATAAGTAATATGGGTTTATGTTTATAAATATAAGGGTAAGTGTTAACAAATGTATCTAAGTATTATATGAACATATGTTTTACTATTAGTGCAAATATATGTGTGCATACACACTCATACAGAGTGTATAGGTCACCAATACAAATCTTATATACAGAAAAAATACAGGATTGTATACATAAAGTGCAGTTGCAGATATGCACACTAAAACTTTAACCTCAGTTTGATTCCTTTTTTTTGTATACATTTTACACACATTGCTATGACATTTTTTACGTAATAATATAATTCTATTACATAAAAATTCTAATTTACTGCCACTACTCTTCTAACTGGTTTGTTCCTGTTCCTTCATTTGACAGAGGTAGGAGTGTGATTCACCGGGAGGTACGTTGATCATTACTCAGCAAACAGTCGATTCAATCATGAAAAGTTGTGGTGGAGCGTGAGATTTACGAGGCACGGAATGATGATGATGTCGCAGGTTTGCACCCATTAAAGGTGCCAACGCAGATACAGTCACTTTCACCACTCGTGTGTCAGTGTTTGATACAGAGCTGGAGAAATCGTGAGAGTTAGCAGCTGCACATCTCGAGCGTCTCCGCTAAAGGTTATTCTGTTTGTCAGCCGTGACTCATAGATTCGGGAGTCAAGCTGTCCTGACCGCCAGCTTAGCCGCGCCTCCTCAGCCTCTGCGTCAATAATTCGATAGCGTCCAGCCGGGATGCAATTAAGACATTATTACACCCTCTGCTGGCCTTCTCCGAGCTCCGGGCCTGACCGGCGGACCCTGGAAGACCTCTTAGGGCCCATGTCCACTGACCCTCAATGATCCCTGCACCTCCCACCCCCCGGCCTGTGAAACTCTGGCTGTGTTCCTCACATCTGTGACTCAGTGTAAACCCCTCTGTCCCCAGAGCTGCCAGCCCAGTATGAGTCACTGAGGCTCTGACAGCTGCATAGTGTGGGCAGGCAGGACTCATCTGCCACCACCAAGGGGGGGTTATATGGTCCAACATGGCAGGGTGACATGCCGCACATGCTCACAATTTCTTTGCCATTACTCTGCATGTATGACTGTGTGTGACTGTGTGTGTGCTCTGACCCACATCAAAAAGGTCCAAGAGTTCTGTGATGGCCTCTGATCTTATTAGAGAATGCTTGGAGCTGTTGAGCTGCACAGGATTTGATTCAGATCTTTAACTTCTACAGAGTTTTTGCTGTTTTTTTTAAAACTGGGTCAGTTGACAAAATGGCACACATGAATGTTTCATTAAAAAACACTCTATATGCTCTATACATGGGTTTTGGGGTGCTAGGGCTGCTCATGCCCGATTTTTACCTTTCAATTTGTACACATGGTCATTCTGACAGATTGCAATACACTACAGGATGTGTAGGGGGCAGTACTTTCAAGAGATTACACCAAGATCAAATAATATATTCCACACATGGACCTTTTTGCCAGTCCCGAAATTCACACATTTGTGTACACATGTGTGTTTATGTGTTTTCTGGTAAGTGTCCAGGAGGACTTTTATAACTTTGCATGAGTCTGTGTTTCAGGTCTGGATCATTTCTGGCTACACTTCTTATGGATTTTCCCCCCGTTACCATTTAAACTGACAACCTTGGTTGGACACTTTCATTGGTCCGTAGTGGATGGAGGGACTTGGTTTGGCGATAACTTCATCTTTTATCCTGCATTCTATTGTTTATTCTTTCGCCTGCTAGACAGCAGCCGGCAGACACAGGAGCCGATAATTCTGCTGCTGTGGAAATATCAGGGTAGATCGTTACCTTCTCTCTGCAAACCAAAAGTGGGCTTTAAGACAAACTTGAGTGATGGCAGTGCTGTTAAGGCCAAAACTGTTCGTTAAATTTGACATGAAAATGCAATAGAACCACTTTTGGTCAAGAGAGAGCAAATAAGAGGATGAACAAAAAGAGAGCAAGGAAGGAATCATCATATTTGACGATTGAGACATTCAGATAGTTTCTAAATATATATATATTTTACTGTTTAGTCATTACACGACTACAACACCTGCTTCTTCCTCCCTGGCCATCAGCTGTAGTCTTTGTGGAGAGTAAGATTTGTAAATTTTGAGGTGATGAAAGGTAGTCCCAGTTGTCCCAGGTCTTAAGGAATCAACAGTAGTTCTTCAGTGACATCACTTAAAGACACATTGAAGGCACCTTTATCTTAACATTTTTAATGTTTTGCATTCAATGCACTGTAGAACAGCAAAGGTGCAAGCAGAATTATAGTAGTGTTGTGACAAAGTGAAAGGAAACTGCACAAGGCATGATGTGTTGAAGAGCTGACTCAGGGGTGACTGGTATAAATTGCCTAGTAGAGCTAAGTCCTCTCGCTCTTTCAAATGAAAAAGCAGGTTTAATCTTTGGAATCCAAATCACTTCACTTGGTGTTGACCGATGACTAGAAACTGATTGTTTTCGACTTCTGTGGACCTATGAAGATTAGAACCCTCAAATGTGATTGATCCACGACTGGGGCTGATTTGCATCTAGCCCAAAACTCTACATCATATGTGTACTGTGTTAATACAGTGTTTTTTTTATTAATTTGAAACATTTGAAACACAACTGTTCATAACAGGCACTTTTTAGTTCTTTGCATAATCCTATTTTACAACATCTTTCAGAAATAATTTGATGCTCATTTTCATATTCTGTTCATGCTGTAGGAGGCAAAAAGCGCAAAGCAGTAGTGAAATATGGCCTTGTTCTTTGAGCATGCTACAGACATCAGCATTAATACATATAGCTGGGTAGACAGCTCATTTAATGCCACTGATAGGACTTAGCTATTAGTTACCGACAGGTACTCTCTATATTATGACCAGCCATCACAGAGTTGACTGGCTATCCATCAATAGATCTATCAATTAAAGAACTAATTGCAGTTCTGAGTCTAACAGAATAGAACCATAATGTATTTTTTTATGTAAGTCATAGTGCCCTGCATACTACCACACAATGAATTCTACACCACTTCATAATTCATATTCCATTACTTTTTGGTTGACAAATAGGCTCCTGTTCTCTGGAGGCCTGTTACCTAAGGGACTGCACATAATGACAAACCCAAATGTAATGGCATTTTCCCTGAGGGCGCCAGCTTTTTTATTATTCCCCCCTCCTACCTGGCACCTTAAACAAGAAAACACACACATATGTACAAACACACCAACAGAAGTGCAACTTTTATGTCCTGAAGTTTAATTAAGATTCATTTTGATCGATAATTGAACATGCAACTATTTGCCAATATTGCTCATATCCTACACATCCAAACACGGAGGAAAGATATGAATTAACAGTAAAGCTAATGGCCCTAATATTCTGATACTTGAGTATCAAATAGTGTTCATGAAATAAATAGAATGCTAGGGTACATTTTTGACCTCAGTCAGAAATCTGTGCAACCAATGAACCATTCAGTGAGTGTGAGGCCCAGATCCATGGTGTTGGTAGATGAACATCCATTATGTTTACAGTTCTGTAGCTCTGCGCACTTCAGTGTAAATGCATTTCGGCAGTAATTGGAGTGTAATCTCTCGTTCCAATGGCCTGCATTGTGGAGAAGTGCCGAGGCTTTCTCTGTCCTTGTATGGCATTCGGCTGCCATTTCATTCTATAACAAAAGACTCCCTCGGTTTGATAACCAACCTTCAGCAACAAAGCCCACCGAGAGCATTTTAATTGTCCGCTCAGCTACTTTACAGAGTAGAGGGGGGAGAAATGTTTTCCCACCCACAGCTTGTTGGCGCGTTTTAGTGTTAAAGTGAAAAGGCTCTGAAGGACTGTTATGATGACTTCCCGAGAAGCCCCAGAGTCGACAAGTGCCACAGCAATTCAATTCTGAACGGCTTTGACGCATACATCTGGAAAACACTTCCCTTCACGATCTGTCTCCAGGCTGAGGCCCCATTTCAACTCCTGCCTCGCTACTCCTGCTACATTTCAGTCCAAAAAAGCCCATTCTGAAAGTCCAGCTGTGCCCAAATGCTCATTCTTTTGCTTTAAGAAAAAAGCTTTAGTGCTCCAGCACTTTCTTTGAAGAAACATATTGCGAGTTCCTTCAAATGGGACTTGGTCTTTGTTCAGTAAACCACATAAAACACTTCAGTCATTTTGCATGTCCTGTATAAGTGCATGTGACAAACACATTTATTAATATTATTAATTACAAGAATTTCTTCCTACGTGTAGAAAACCATGAATATCAGAGCAAGGCCTTTAGTGTTATACCTCGTTAATTCAGCCAATCTCTATTAAATACCGATTAAATTCTGGTTAAGCATTCAGGAGTAATGAAACATTTCAGTGAGTGATTCATTTTGAACTAATCTTTTGTATGAGTCAGAAAAAAATCTGTCATCGCAGCTGAGTGATTTGTTTATGTCCAACTAATCTTTTGTATGACTTGGAAGTAAAACGTTGTCTCGGTGAGTGATTTGTTCATTTTGAACTAATCTGTTCCATGACTCGGCAGTAACGAGTTGTCTGAGAGAGTGATTCATTCATTCTGAACTAATCTACTGTACGAGACGACAGCTACCGCCAAAGCCACACGAAGGCTTTCCACAAGGGCTTCAGAAAAATTGTGTCAACATCATTTTTTGTCGTCGAGGAAGGAGGTTTGATTTATATTTACCAATTACTAAAAATCATTCCATGGTTACAGCACCACACTAGCTCCAATGAATGAAATGATTTGAAAAAAAAATGTCTGGTAAAAAGTAAACTTCTCATCACTAATATCTACATGAGTACCACAGCGAAGATCTTTTGACAGCTAACATTACAGTAGCCATTAGTGATGCATAGGTCAGGGTTTTTTATGACCCACACCTGCCCAGCCTGTTATGGGCTGTCTGACCCACCAAATAATTTGTTAATTAATGAACCCCAACCCAACTCGACCCATCTCAGTGTTTGTGTAAGTTATTTATGGTCAGAATGCTGCTTCTCACTTTTTTTAGCCACCTCAACTGCAAAAAATTCTAATAATCTGACCTGATCCTGCCCAGCCCACAGGACCCATGGGCTACGGGTGAATCCAGTGTTCATCACAGAATGAATTAGGTAACATATTATGAAAGAAAACTGTTTTATCTGTACTGAGTACTAACTCACACCAGCCATTTTCTTTTCTGTGTGTAACCAGTGTATGGTTTTGAGCACTGTTGGACTGGCAATTGGTGTTTATATTAGAATATATATTTACATTTCCAGCATTTTATCTAAAGCGACTTCCATTCCCTAACTGCAGGGGGCAGTCTCCCTGGAGCAACATGGGGTTAAGGGTCTTGCTCAGGAGCCCAGTGGTACTATGCTGAAAGTAGGATTCAAACCCATGACCGCGTGGTCCAGAGGCAAGTATCCCACCCACTAGGCCACACCCACCCACATATAAGACAGTAGGCTATACAGGTCAGTGTTGATTGATTTAAGGCATAGTATTAATGTGCTGTGTGCTTGTTGGGCTGCACTGGTTAGTATCTAGAAAGTTCTAGAAAGTAGTCCATAAACCAGTATGCCAAACGGAACCCAGCCCAGCCAGTCACTGTAGATCACGTCAGGCGATACTGTGGCTGAAATGCCACTGAATGTAACGAGACAACCTTTCGTGGGCGGCTTCCAGTGCAAACGCAGGCGTAATTAGAAATACGATGCCACTGCGGCTCACCTCCCTTTATGTTTCGTAATTCCTGTTCTGAAGCACGTCTCGGCGAAGACGGCATTTGCGAAATGTCGATAGGCAGACAGTAAATTGCAAGGCCATTTTTGTTGTGCCGCTGCATTTGTCACGTCAGTAGAGCCGGCTGATTAACTGGACCGAACCTTCCTCCTGCCGAGCTTGGAGAGTTTAATTTATGTTGAAATGGCGACAAGACGGTCCTGGTTATCCTCAGTGCCCTCTCAACCTGCGGCACGCGGTGGAAAATGTAATTAAGCAGAATATCTGCTGCTGTGTCTCCACCACACTCTTCCTTCAAAATTGCCTTTTTAACCCCTCCCCTGCAAAAAACAAACTGTATTGATTTAATTTTGTTTTCTAATTTCAGGCCTTGAGGACAATGCCTTATTATGTTGTTGAAAATGTCCCTCGAATCAATTTGGCAATGAATCAGCAGGCAGAATGGGATCTGTTCAATACAGCCCTTCTTCCAACTTCGAGAGACAATTATGAAGACGATGTTTCATATCGCGGGGGCTCTCGGCTCTCCCTGCCCGCAGCCGGCAGAGCGGCAGGCCTGTGGATTTAAGGTCCCGCGGTGCAGCCCCACACGCGTCACCTGCTTAAATTGTGGGCAAACAGGGCCGGGTAATTAACAGTCTAATACGGGGAGCTAATGTTTGATCAATCTGGCTGTCTATAGAGTGAGTTAAGTCAACATCGCAGGAACAAACAAGAGAAAACCTTAAACCAAAGAAAGGTCATTGGATCGATAATCCATTTAAGATGCTCCGCCGGATTCAGACAGCAGGCCCCCTCACCATCAAGGTGGTGGATTTATTTATCTATTCTCTAACATTCAATAGTTCTGGGGGGTGGGGTGAGTAAGAGGTGGGGAATGGGCCAATAAATCAGTTTTTAGGGCTTAAATCAAGCTGCATTGTGTGCAAAGAAGAGGATTTTAGAACACATGTTCAATCTCTGCTTACTTCATTGTGATAAATCTGTGAATGCACCTCAGCTGACTCCACTGTTAGGCTGAATTAAGAGCTTGCGCAAAAAGTTTCACATTGGAACGGAGAGGCAACAACTGCTATGCCTCCGAGCATCCGAAGGCGCAGGCTGTAAATCGGCCCTTTTGTGCATAATTTAGCCAGGAGGAGATCCAATTTAAAGATTCATAATTTAGCAAAAGACAGATGTTTACTGAAGAAGCGTTTTGCTGAAACAGCTGCGTCTAAATAAATGACGGGGGGAAAAGGGGGCATTTTATGGGCGGCTGCCTGGAGACTGCAGCCTCGCCAGGCTTCATGAAAGATTGACGTCTCGGTCGCAGCCCCCTTCCTCAGTCCCCGGGGGGTGGGGGTGTTTATCTCCAGCAGATTATTGCGTTCCCAGTCTTGCTTCACTTTCTGTAGTCATGGACACTCGGTGCTGGACTCGATCCGATATCTTTCCATATTCTACCAGACAGCCGTGGGGAAAATCTATAAGAAAGGTCTTTTAGTAAAGATAAGGGCTGCAGCAAGTAGTCAACAGCAACAATTAGTTGTGAAGAAAGATTATGTGTCATTTACTTAAAAGCAAAAATCTTTACAGCTATATAATGGTCGTCTGACACATGGATCCATACATAGAGTGAGAGACAAACCTTCATAGGTGCATGTTTATGTGGCGGCTGGTGTCCTAGTGGTTAGGGAGTTGCCCTTGCAATCAGAAGGCTGTGGGTTCGAATCCTAGGATTGCTAGTGGCATCACTGAGGTTCCCTTGTGCAAGGGACCGTCCCCACACACTGCTTCATGGGCGCCCCCTGTTGGTGGCAGCCTGCTGCTTCACTTGGTGAATGGTGTAAAATGCAGAGAACGAATTTTTGACTGTGAGTAAAGAGTAAAAGCACCCCAGTAATTTCAGATAATTCACAAGCCCATCTGGTCGATCCCTCCGTAGAGCTACTGCAGCACAAAAAAGTAGAAAGATCTCAGAACACATAGTGCACCACAGCTTTCTATGTATGGGACTGCAGACCAGTCAGAGTGCCCATGCTGACCCCTGTCTAGGGATGTCATGATTATAGATTTTAATGGCACGATTAAAACCTGGGAAATAATCACGGTTTCACAATAATTTCGCATGAATTAATTTCACAATGTAGACAATCACATTCTTTAGAAAAAAAGGTACCAAAATCATAAACAAATAACACAGTGCATAAATGGAATATAAACAAATGGATACTGCTGTTTGAAACATCAATAATAATGTAAACGGTGAAGCATCATAGTGAAAATGAAAAATAAACAAAGTTTATTTCTTTAGAATTAAATTTAAGCTATTAAATTTTAAACTATTAACTAATTTCCTAATAAAAAAAGAAACTTCAATCACTGACTTACCAGAAAGAAAACAAAGAGGGATGGATGGATCGGGTGTGAATATCTAAACATAGATTTGTCTCCTCTGTCCAGAGCTGAGCAGCACTGACACAGTTCAATATCACAATAATTTCAAAATATATACCATAATATCTCTGAGATACATCTCACATAACAGAGATACAGATAAATAAACTTGGAGGATCAATAAAGTTTTCTGATTCTGATATCAGATTATTAAATCTGCATTAATAAAGTTAGTGAAGACATGCCTCCACCCACAGCGATATTGTCTTTTGGTAGATCTCAGGGGTCCTCAGGGCCCCACAGATGGTTTGAGAATCACTTTAATATGCAAAAAAGACAAAAACAATCATGGTCACACACATACACACACACACATACACACACAGCATCAAACTCAAAGCGGACTACAGGCAGTAGAACTGTGCCAAGATCTGACTGTGATAACATTCACAACAAAAATGTTCTCAACAAACTGCCAAAACACACCACCATGACTGGACACACCCTGAAAGGCTTAGAAGGCACATCTGAGCTTTGTTGATATTTGGGGAAAAATATAATATAAATAACTGCCTACTTTTAGGAAGAGACCTTTGTGTTTATAAACAAAAAGAGTATCCTTAAACAGGCAGTAGATTATCGCCCCCTACTGGGCTGGCATCGCCAAGCAACTGCCTTTTCTGCACTAGAGTATTTTACACAAATACTTTTTATCGCAGTCCTAAATGTGCAAATAATATACAAATGAGCCACTTTCTTTAAAAATTGCAGGATTGGAAAGCTCTTCTCCAAATCTTTTTTCAGCTATAGAAGTTTGGCCCTACACCACTTTTGAGATTCTTTGTTAGATTGTGTTCTGGACATCCACCACAGAATGATTTGCAACATGTATTGATGTAAATAGCTGTTGCTGAATGTTTCACTGTAACTTTAAAACATTACTCCACAAGTTTAAATTGTCTTTTGTTTCTGTTTCTGTTTACCCCTTAAATTGCAGGTTTATGTAGTTTCTTATATTTTAGAATGCGCTCTGCAACAGGTCGCCAGGTCGTGCGAATCGTTTCAAACGAAACTCAGTCTGTCAGCACTGCTCTCGATAGAGATGTCGGTCGTGAACCAGTTGGTTCTTTGACTAAATTTGGTGAAACCAAGAGCCGTTTGGGAGCCAATAGTGCCGGATCTTCTTGGCGATCTGATCCAAATGATCCGATTCATTAAAAAGAGCAGAAATTCCCATAACTGGCTCTCGATCGAGCCTCACTATGATCACGGGAGAGTGTAGGAGGAGCGACAGACTCAGGGTAAGCGTATCTGCACATAATTACTTTTAGTTATTTTAATGTCTCTTGGTTGTGAGCGACGGTCGCCATTGGCGACTAAAATAAAAAAACTAGTTGCAAAATGAATAATCTAGTTGCATTGGCGACCATTTTAGTCGCCATTTGGAGCCCTGTATGAATGTCACAGATCTTATTAAGTACAGTTTCAGAGCCACAAACTGTTTTAAATGTTTTAAGATATTTTGAGAGTAAATTTGCTAAATCTTTTAATTTCCTTGAAACGTTTGTATAAGTTTAATATTCACTTCATAACATAACCAAACACAATATGTAACATTTAAATGATGTTCAGTTAATAATCTAAGATTTATATTGAAAATAGCTCATTGGAGTAAACGAATGAAAGAATGAACAAACAAACAGATAAATAAGTAAATAAATAAATGAATATATAAATAAATAAATAAATAAATAGACCCAATCCCACCTGAAAGGAGGGTATTATGAAATGGATGACAAAATATCCAGAAGTAAGTAGAAGAGTGCAGTCAGTGTTCATTTCATCTTTAAGAAGACTGATGAGACGCTTTTGATTAACTGTTCTCTGACTGCTGCCTTCTTGTAGGCTTCTTCTGTTCGGCACTCCAGCAGAGCCTGGCTCCATGATGTCACTATCGACAGCTGAGATCATCCAGCAAGCCTGAGATGCTCTCCGGATTGTCCTTTGCTTCGCTGCACCAAGTCAGAATGAGATCCGTAAGCCTAAGGTAACAGCTGATGCTAATATCCTGTTTTATTAAGGGCCTCGTGAAAAGTCACGGTGAGTAAGGAAATAAATCCAAATTGTTTGATGAGGAAACTGTCAAAAAAGCCTCGGTGCTCTGGATTAACTCTGGCATTAACGCTTCGTCTGCATCCCCCCCACTCACTCATGCCATGTAATAGCTGCTTGTAGATAATTCTCTAATGGAGTGTTTCTGTGCTCCGAATGTCGCTTCTGCCATCCGCTCGAATTTTGCGCTTTTTGTCAAATTGGATTTCAAATCCAATTATCAGGCGAGGTAATTCATGACAGGGGGAAAAAAGAGACAAAAACAAAGCAGAGGAGTCAAAGCTGGGGAGAGGGCCGGCGCCGGCGCCCGGAGAGAGACAGGAAGCCACAAGGGCTACTGCATAACAGAGGCCCTGACAACCCCTTTCTTACAACAACAGAATTCTGAAAGAGGCTTCTCTTTTACACTTTCAGTACATTAAGAAACATTCATTCAACAGCATCTGCATATCTGTTTGTCTTCCATTAACATTCATCCCCTCCAGCCCTGGCTACTCCGTGGCTGCGAGCTGAACCGCGCTCCCGCTATTGATCACTTCAGTCAACAAGCGGAGGCCAGAGTGAACACGAACGCTGATAAATCTGTCCATCTGTCCAAACACGAACGGGGGTCGTGCGAATCTGGCCTGCCGAAAAAGAGTGGGGTGATGATAAATGCCGCTATCGCCCGTCAGTCTGTGAATACATTATGTTACGATTCAGGCCAGAACGGCTCGTTTCTACCGGCTGAATATCAAAAAATAACACACAGATTGCATCATCTGCCAGTTAAGACCTGACACACACCCAATAACAAGGAACCAGCCAGCAGGAAATCATCACATCTTAGCTCCGGCTCATTAGTTTGTTACTTCGCCTGGAATAGTATAAAGAGTCTTAATCATTTAGAGTCGCGAGAATACAGACTGTTGCCCAACCTAAATCTCTGGGTGGCCTTTAATCCAGCGGACTGAGTGCTCCACATCTTCACATCCGATCTGCGAGGCCTTGGGCTGCAGGTGGATGGACCATGCTAATGAGAGGGTAACTTCAGATCAGGTTACTTCCACAGTTCATATTCATTCCAAAACGGTGTTGCATATCACTTACTTTGGAATTGGTAAAATGTTTGTTATTCTTGTTTTTAACTTTTCTTTCGTTTATCACATGTATATTGCATCACATCTGCTGGAGAAAAGTCTGTTGAATGTCTACGTTATTATCCACCTCTTCCAGCCTGGATGAATAGTAGAATTCAACAGCCCTGTGGACGTCTGGTAACAGGCATGTTAAGTCTGGAGACCACCTCAGACTGGGCATTTGACCCAAAATCAAGCTTTTCACATTCTGAGCATCTGTCTCTTGGTGTCGCTTCAGTTTATATAACATCAGGAAAATCAGACCATACCTGACTCCTAACTCTACCACCCAACTCCTTGGACAGACCATAGTCATCTCTCTCCTCGATTACTGCAGCGCCTCCTAGTGGGTCTTCCAGCTGGCATGGTAAGACTCTTACAGCGGGTTGAGAATGCAGCAGCTCTGCTGGACCCAACAGGTCGCATGACACCCCACTGCTGACTGACCCACACTGGCTCCAAATGGAGGTCCAAATTAAGTTCAGTCTCAAACTCTCACCTACAGAGAGACATCTGGGTCTGGAACCAGTGACCTTAATCCCATCTTTCAGCCTCATGTTCCTACTCACTCCCTCCACTCCTCCAAGAACGTCGTCTGGCTCTGCCCTCACTACACACAAGGTAAACCCAGTCCAGACTGGTCTCATTCTGGTTCCCAGTCCAGATTGGGCTCATTCTGGTTCCCCGTCCAGACTGGTCTCATTCTGGTTCCCCGTCCAGACTGGTCTCATTCTGGTTCCCCGTCCAGACTGGTCTCATTCTGGTTCCCAGTCCAGACTGGTCTCATTCTGGTTCCCCACTGGTGGAATGAGCTGCCTAAGCCGACCAGAGCAGCAAAATCTCTCTCTGTCTTCCAAAACCTCCTGAAGAGCACCTCCTCTCCTGAACTTCTTGCACTACTCTTACATAAATGTAGCGCTTATTTTTTGTCTCTGGTTCTCACACTGTCCTGGAGCTTGATTGTGTCCTCTTATTGGTAGTGGCTTTGGATTAATGTGTCCGTCAAAAGATTGTTGAAGTAGTTGTAATTGTTCCAGACCAGCATCCCTGAAACACACTCGGCACAAACCCACTGGCCTGCCTACAGGCTGGCTGATGAATTGGTTGGTTATTCATTGGTTGAGTATGGTTGACCTTCTGAGTTGCCAGTTGGAGTAGACAGACGTGAAGTAATCCATCCTGACATAAAACCTGGGATTCTTGCACCATGTCAGAAATGTCTTTGGTGGCTTAAAGCCAACATAAAGGTACATTACTACCACCGAACTGTGTGTTGACCTATCAGTGAGTGCTGGTGACCTGGGTTCTTCATATTCATACGACTGCAGAGATTCAGTCAGTCCCAGAGTCTGCACTTTTTTTGTTTGTGTGAATGCTAAAGTGATGTATTTCAAAAGATCATTGTGGCAGTGGTTATTAATGCTTCTCCAGTTTGCTCCTGGGCACACCCTTGCAGTTACAAGAAACATCCAAACCCCAGCAGAAAGGATGCTGGGCGTCTCTGGCTGGGATGTTCTCGCCGTGAGGCAACAGCGCTATCCCTGCGCCTCCATACCAGACGGTTATTTTCCATTCATTTTCTATCATGTGTCATTTCTCCCCGTGTCCTCTACACATGTTTACGCCTTTTGTTTATGTTAATTCTCTTTGATGGCTGTCTGAAGTAGTCCTTGAATAGAGTAATGTATGTATCTGACCTCTGAGTACTCCTGAACGTGTGACTCTGACTCTGTAAGTGTAAACCAATAAAACCAAATTTTATCCACAATCTCTGTCCTACAGCCCAAAAACCTTTTTGTGAGAAGCCCTGCAGCCTAACATTGAAGGAGCATGTTGACTAGTCTGGTTTAGAAAAACATAAATCTGGCTGTTAAAGTAAAAAAATGTCTTTTTTCAAGTACATATATACTGTTAATAAAAAAACTGTTATTACAACCAGCATATTCATACTTCAAAGGGGGAAACGGACATTGACAAATTATTTATTATTACTTGAAGTCAAAAAAGGACTTAATTGTAAAATGCCTTTTAATTGTATTATTTTGAAATGAAAAAGAGAGAGAATGAAATAGCTTTTATTCTTGCCAAAATCATTTAACCTTCCATTTTTGGCTTTTAAAATGATTCTCATGAGGAAAACTGAGCGCTGATATTTCTGTCACCTCCTTCCTGCCTGTAGCCCCCTCAAGTCCATCTTAGCTGTAATATAACGTCTAAATTTAACAGATGGTGGGGTTAAAGTGAGCCTTTCATTTAGGAACCATCACACAACAATCTGCAGACAAACCCCCCCCCACCAGCCCACCCAACTCCACCCACCTCTCCCACCCAACTCCACCCACCTCTCCCACCCAACTCCACCCACTTCTCTCACCCAACTCCACCCACCTCTCCCATCCACCTACCAGCCCACCCAACTCCACCCCCCACCAGCCCACTCACCCCAGCCCACCCAACCCCACCCACCTACCAGCCCAAACCCACCTCCTACCTTTAGACAACAATAACAACTCCAACATTCGGTGATTGTTTCAATCATTTTCATGTTTTCTTTCCCAAATATACAGAGAAAAAGCATCATAGGATCACAGACCGTTACAGGTAAAACACATTTCGCTTGATATTTTATTATTATTTTGTATGGATTCAGAGAAACCGCCTCATGAAAAGCAGAGGTTAACCCCTTATTAATCGACCCCATGACTGTACTGTATGTAACTTTTTGAACCTTTAGATATTGATTTTCTCGCAACTTTAGTGTACACACCAGTTTCGTTACGGTATCAAGTTATCGAAAGACTAATGAGATATTGATTCACTGAGGAAAAAGAGGGAGAAAAAAAGGACAGAAAGAAAGAAAGAAAGAAAGAAAGAAAGAAAGTGCTCGTGGCATTTACAGTGTGACGGGTTGCTTCGTTTGTACAGAGCAGTTCTGCAGAAGAAACGAGGCCCGGCCGGAAGGATCCAGAACACGGAACACAGGCCTCTAATTTGTACATACGCAGATTTTTCTACTGTGTTTTCTGAATTCAGACCAAAGGAAAGTAAAAAAAGAACAAAAAAATTGGACAGAGCACAATTTACTGATGCAATATAACCACTGGGTACGGAAATGATTAGAATTGTAACCTTTGCCTCCCTCCCTCCCTCTCTCTCTCTCTGTCTCTCTCTCTTTCTGGGCTTCAGCTTGTGGTTCATCATGAAGGAAGAGCATGTATTAAACAATCCGGCTGAATAAAGCCAGTGCATTTCTCTACGCTTTCCTCAGCGGCTGGCTGAAATGTCAGGGGTGGCCATAAAGAGTCCGCGTTTGTTTGTTTGGCCTGAACTGGCATACACTGTATAATAGGAAGAAAAAAACTTTAAAGGGCTCATTTATGGAAACACCCAAATTGTTCTCACTTTTTACGAATTTGACATGTAAACAGTATAAAACTTTCAGAATGTACCGGTCACTCCCCAGTCCATATATAGAAATTAAGCTGAAATGAAGTAGTGTCTATTCAGCCTACTCTGGCGAGCGCCACGCCCTTTCACACTGAAGTCATAAGTAGTGTTTCATTCTGGATTGCTTTTAGAATGAGGCACAACACAGGGCAGCCAATCAGAACAAAGCTCCTTAACATATATCAGTCTTAAAGGCACAGTAACACAGTTTAATTCTAAGGGATGAAGAGAAGTTGGCATTGGCTCATGTATAGATGAGTTGCACTGTGTTTGGTGCAGTGTGTCCTGAAACCCTGCAGGTGAAGGATCTTGGGGTGTTTTTAGTGGTGAAACATTACGTCAGCTCCGTTCCAGACTGGTCCTCTTGCTCAACAGGACGAAGGGGGTCTGAAACCCACAGGCCTGGTGTGATAAGCAAAGTGTGCACGCATTCTATTCAAACACACGACTTCATAATCCATCCGCTGAGCCGTGTGTGTGTGTGTGTGTGTAAGTGTGTGGGCTGAGCTGGGAGGCTTGGACAGCTTTGTGTTTAGAGACAGCTTTGGGAACATGAGATGATCTTAAACGGAAGGGGTTGGTTTTTTTCCCCTTGCCATACAGGTCCCTGCGGAACACATAAACCGCTCCATATGGTGACATTCGCTGTTGAGCTGTCGTCACCACAGTCAAGAAAACTGAGGACTGGCTGTGAGAACGGAGGTAAACGGTCTGAACCGTCGAAACCCCTGGATCCCCGTTAGCCATCGCTGCTGATTTGGAAGTGGGGGGGTGGTGGTCTAGTGCAGTGGTTCCCAACCCTTAGGGGGCGCTAGAGATTGCAGGGGGTGCGCACAATTTTGTCTGCACTGAGGTTACCAACATTACATTTGTATATTTGTTATTATTGTAATTAATAACAGGTGTGGACATGATGTGCATGTGAGTATCAACAGACTTCCCCTGTTTAACTGTCTGAAGGGGATCTTTGACAGAGCTGTATGTATGAGCCTAGGTGCTGATACATATCCGAAATTCCTTATGTATTATTGCTTATTCCTTATTATTCCTTATGTAACGTGTGTGTGTGTGTGTGTGTGTATAAGAGTATAAGAACAAAAACCTACAACTGCTGTTTATTTTTCTTGCAAATAAAAGTTTGTAATCACTTTATTCTTTTAGCGCCTCTGTGCAGGTAGGAGTTGGGGTTGGAGGGTCTGGCTTGTCTTGGACACAGGAAAGGGGGGCTTCAAGGGAAAAAGGTTGGGCGCCACTGTTCTAGTGGGTAGGATACTTGCCTCTGGACCAAGAGGTCATGGGTTCGAATCCTACCTTCAGTACACCACCACTGAGCAAGACCCTTAACCTCATTTGCTCCAGGGAGACTGCCCCCTGTAGTTAGGGAGTGGAAGTCGCTTTGGGTAAAAGCATCTGATAAATGCTGTAAATGTAAATGGAGGCTAGTGTTCTCCTCCAGATGTTCTGAGCTGTGTCAGGGTCCGTCTGAAAGGATGTGGAACCTCAGTGGAGGCTTCACCCTCTCAGTTTGATGGCATCATGTAATGTGATAGGAGACCAAGCTAGAAGGTGGGCGCTGGGTTTCATGACTTCATGCCGGTTGTTGGGTTGGTTCCTTGAGTCTAAATATTGTTCAGGTGCACATTAAAGATGTTATCAACCAGGACAGAACCCATAGCTTCTTGGGTTTTATAGAAGAACATCTTAGTTTAAGCTGTCCAATTGCTTGCCTTCACTATCCCAACTTTCTCATTAAAAAAATGGCATTAAGGGAAGAATGATCAGAGTCTCAGAGCTACACAAAGCCTCTTGTTCTTGAAAAGTTTGACTATTTAAACTGAAATCTTCAGCATGTCCCGCTTCAGTGTCCTGGCAGGCTTAAGCAGAGTTCGAGGGCCGCCTGTGAGAGCTCACCGTACCCAGTTCTTAACTAAGCTAAACCAAGTCTTACGGAAAACACTGCAGACTGTGGAGAAAGCAATAAATAGCGAAAGAAAAAGAAAGGGGGGGGGGGGTGATTGTCTATACAAGTGTCAATGGCATGAAATTTAGTTTTCGCCCTTTTAATATCCGAAGCGACCAAAGAACAAAAGAAAATAACAGCAAAGTTATATACAGATAGCATTAGGGATTTATGTACAGTGCATGGAGTGTGCTGAGCTGTATTATCAGCATTGAAACAGGCCTTGTTGTGTTTAAGCCCCACAGTGGGCACCAATCTCTTTGTAAAATTAGACCCATCCAATGGCACTCATGTATGAAGCTCACTGAAATGCTGCAAATATAACGGCATGTAAAGTGCTTACAGCATCTGCCGGAGTTCCTGCGTAGATGAAGGAGAAAGGCGGAGATACTGGAGACTTGTATACACCCTCCCTGGCCAAATACACCTGATCAGACTTATCTTAACCCCCCCGGGAACTAAATGGGGAGTGATAATGTGGGGAAACTACAAAAACCTCCCAGGAATGGGACAGAGAACATGGCAACTGATGTTTTGACAATTTTTGACCAGCACTGTGGGAGTTCCAGTGCAGGGTTTGGCAGAGGTGGCCACTCAGCTGAATGCAGAATATTCCCTCATCTTAACTTATGCTAATCAAGAGTGTACTTTATAAAATACGAGCAAATGCCACAAAACTAGTCTTGACCTCCCTGCAAAGGCTCTGTTAAGATTTGAAAAGATCTGAAATCTGCTTGAGCAGAGGTCCTCAGGACCGTCCAGCCAGTTCACGTTTAAAAATGAAGGTTTCTTCATGAACACTGGCCTGGACTTACATTTCTTGGTAATTTCCTCAGTGGGCATAAATGCATTATGTATAGGTTCTGTAAATTTTAAAAGCACCCCTCCTCTCATTTCATTGGTTATCTTTAGTGCTACCCAGCGAAAGGTTGTGTGGGAAACCAAAGTGTTTTTTCTACGGCGTCACTCAAAAAAAAAAAACAATTTTGGCAGCTTTATTTTTAGGAGTTATGCCTGATTTTCCAGCACCAACCAGAGAATATTCTATAGTCAATAGTTATTTAGATCGGGAGTGTGGGGAGCTGGAACAGAACCAAGCTTTGTACTGGCTGGAGGCCCCAAAGACTTTAGATATCTTTTGTTTTCCAACTCAGCTGTTGGTTTGCCTTTGCAATGCATGAACATTTTTATATCTCATCTGGAAGGAAATAACTAATTCACTCTATGTGATTCAAGAAAGCACACAAAGGAGTGGATGAATAGCTCGCCTCAAAAGCTGATGAATGCTTTGTCAGAACAGACAGACTGAGATCATTTGGAATGTGGCACAAGCAAAAGGCCTCCAGACTGCAGCGATTCACAATAAGATTCTGACATTAAGCATTCATAATTCCATTCATGAGCCATTCATAACCCGTGCACAGATGGTGCAAAAGCACCTTGCTTCTAAAGCCTCGTCTGTATTCCATGCAGGAGCCGGCGGAGCCCTTACGGAGTCAGAATGGAATGGCATGCTGAGAAGCCAAAACAAAAACCCTGTCAATGTTTTCCCAATGAGCAACAATGGAAACGTGTTTTTGACTGTGTCACTTCCCCCTCGTCCCCCTCCTCTTCCTTCATCTCCTTCTTTTACAAACCCCGATATCGAACTGTCCTCTTTAGCTCTGTCGGCATTTCCCAGCCCAGGAAGCCTCAAAGAAAAAACAAGTCTAAACTCTTTGACGCTTTATGATAATTAGGCCCAAACAGAGGAAAGCCTAGACATGTTTGGGTTTCCTGGTGACAGCAAAGCCATGCGTCATTATCTAAGTCCGTAGCCTGTTTACGGCATTGTGGATGCTTTACATAAGACGCTTATAGGGAGGTGTCAACACGGCCTCCTGGGGTGCAGCTCCAACATTTTCTAGCTAATCTAAGCACAGGCAGATGAGCCAGTTGCCAGGAAAGCAGAAATCTAGACTCCCATGTGGACCTTATCCTTATCTGGGGTCCCCGGCTTCACCTTATCGAGCGCGGGGACCGCTCAAATTGCTCCGGCCTCAGAAGCAAAACGGCGTACCAAAATACACTCATGTACGGCGTAGATCAGACTCCAATCTTACAGAACGGTGCCCACTTTCCTTCCTTTCCCTGCATCTGACATGCAGCATGCGCTTGTGTCTCTCTGGCTTACAGTGGCACTTGATTTCTTTCTCGGTTTACCTGGATCAGGGAGGGGTTTTTGTACAGTGGCTTCACACAAGTGCTATCAGTCGTAACTTTAAGTTCTCTCAACGGAAATTAAAGCAAACGTAATTATAATAAAAAAAAAACACAAATATCAATGAATAGTGTAAGGTGTGGTAATTGTACATCTGAGTATGCAGACAGTTCACTTAAAACAGTGAGTAGATGTGCTGCAGTTCAGGCCGCCGGCTGTGGAAGTGGGCGGTTTGTCCTCCGGCCAGCGGTCAGTGAGGGCTCGTCTGTAGGGACCATGTCAGCTGCATTCAGTTCCAGTGTAAAATCTGTGGCTTTGTAATAAGACTTTTTGCCGAACCGACCCAAGTGGAGCCGAGCGGAGCGTGTCTCTGGTCTATGAGCGGACACCCATAGGCATTGTAGAATAATGAAACAAGATTTTTTTTGTCTTCCAGTGATCGTGAGTATTATCTTCACAAACACAGTGATGATGACGATGATAATAATAATAATAATAATAATAATAATAATAACAATAATGATAATAATAAACAACCCTTTATCCACACTTGCAACAAAAATGTCTTGCTCATTTCAAATCGTCCCACTCAAGGCAAAGTAGAAAAGAACAAATCATCCATTCATCTTCCAATGTAAGTCCTTATTAAAGTCGGTGAAATCAAACAGCCAAGTTGAAAGGGGGGGGGGGGGCTTCGAATTGAAAAAAGGGTGGAATAAAGAGAGAATGAATAATGTACAGTGATATTCTTTTATCTCTGAATGGCAAGCTGTGAACGCACAAAACCATTTTCCAGCCGAGATCTCTGCAACCCCTTATCGGAGGAGCTGAGAGGGCTGGGATCCAACTATACTGACTGACAGTGATTAAGTCTGTGGGCAAACTCTTTTTTTGTTTCTTTTCTGTTTTTTATAAGTTATATTCCATCCACACAGAAGTAAGTGCGATAGCTGAGGGGGAAAAGGGAAAAGAGAGGTACTGACGAATCATACAGATTCACTCAGACAGCTCCGCTGTACAAGAGAGTACGAGAGAACGAGGCTGTTCTTTTCACAGCTGCCAGTGGCATCGCGGTCTATAGAACCCGACAGCCAAACAGGCTTCAGCGGCTCCTTTCGTGGATGTCCGGCCGACGGACATTTTGTTGGTCCGGCGGCGTTCTGTCCGGCGTCAGGGCTCTGGAGAGAGGGCAAGCACTACCTTTCGGTTCAGAGTGGCCTGTACTGTCTGTGTTGGCAAACATGTCAGTGTGGCACAACCACATTTAAGGGTTTATGGTTTTTTCTTGACCGGAGTCATCTCAGGAACCAACCAGATTAGGGTGCAGAAAGATCTGACTTGTGTCAGGCTGTGAAAACGATAAGGCTTTTAAAGCTGCGCCAACAAATCAGACAGGGTTTTTGTGAGGATGCCATCCTTCGAAAGCAGAAACGAGTGAAAGAGGAAGAAAAGCAAAGGAAAGGTCGTGTGCTTGATCAATCTGGTGACGCTCTTTCGTCCCCGTTACAGAGTCCTCCGTCCACCGGGGGGCGGCGTCACACGTGCGTCTGCATGCGCTTCTGCAGGGGCCGCGTCAGGTCTGAGTTTTGTGAGGACGACTGCGAGTAGTGCGAGGACGAGGAGGCCGAGGCCTTGCTGTCCTTGTCGAATTGCACGTAGCCGTCCTGCTTGCCGTAGCTGCTGGCGCTGCTGTCGCACTGCGCCTCGAGGAAGGAGCTGGAGTCGCTCAGCGATCCGCGCTGGAACTCGCGCTCGCACAGCTCGATGGAGCTGCTGCCCATGCCCAGAACGAAGCGCTGCCCGTAGTCGTACAGGCGGTTGGGTCCGGCTCCTAGCGTTGAGTAGATGTTGGTGAAGGACATGCCTGTAGGGACCCGCTGCTTCCCGATCGTGTTGCCTCCCGTGTTCCCCGCGTCGCGCCGCAGCTCCGCCGCGTTCTGGTTGCTGGCCAGGGTGATGGTGGGGGTGCCGTGGTGCTCCTTGAACGTGTTCACACTGTAGTAGCCATTGGTGGGATCCTTGATGGAAAAATACAAAAGAGAAGAAGGAAGAAACGTTAATATTTACACATTTACCAGACGGCTTTTTTCCACACTTACAGCTGTTGGCGGAATGTGTAGACGCGATAAAACGGGCAGAAAAAGAGCTAAGAAACGACAAAGATTCTTCTGGCACAAGGTTGCAAACTCGCCTTCCACAGTGGGAACATTAAGAAAAGACCAAAAACATCTTATTCCACACTAATTAAGTGAACCCTGATGATTCACACCCTGGCACTGCAATTAAGTGCAACTGTTGTCTGTTAGTCTGGCTGCTTTTGGCTTTAATTGGACCCAAAATCATCTCTTTCCAAATCCAGCATGAAACGGTACAATCAAAGCATGGCGGAAGCCGACGGAAGTCGTTACCGCGCTGCTGACGGAGCCTGGTTGCTAAGAAGCTGGGCGGTGGTGTGAAACGAGGATGCTATTGTGAGCGCGTTGGGGGCTGGAGCCCGTGGGAGAGAAAATAATCACTCCCAGATGACTCTGCTATGACAACCTGAGGAAGGCGTCGTCAGGCGCAGCCTCGGCAGATGATGGGGGGGCACAAGTGTTTGTGTATGTGTGTGTTTATACATCTACTCGGTATCCCTCACACTCAGTGCAGAAAAAGCCCATGTGGAATGAGTACAGTGACAGCCCCTGGGATTGGTGACAATTTCTACATGATATAATGGTAATAAAGAGTATATAATGAAACATCGGGGCAGGTTCTAGCCCTCGGCATGCAGGAGTGAATGAAGAAGATGTCTGTAATCACTCTAGCATGGCTGTTTATCACCTCCTTCATTATAAAGACTGGAAACACTTCACAGAAGGGCAGCATTCATAAGCCTTTTAACTAACAATCTTAAATAAAGATCGAATAACTATTTAGAAACACACTAATACTGCACATATCAGTGAAACTACTCGTGAGGTATTTACAGATGGATTATTGAGGTTCTTGTTCAGTATATTAAAAAACAAACACGTATCAAGGCATGTATCAAAACATTTATGTAAGTTTATGTCATGAAAACCTTACATATGCACTCAAATCCTGCCCTTCAGATGTTCTTTACCTGCGGGTTATTCTCAGCCCTGACTTAGCAGCGCCACTGCTGGGCTGGTAGTGGTCCACTGCTCAAAAATATCCTTCCAAAAGTTTCTCTGTGATCAGAAACTGACCACTAATGAAAGGCTAGAGGATGGAATGTGCACTGACAAATGAGCCCCAGTCTCTAACTGCACAGCAGCTAGACACAGCGTCGAGGCAGGCGTTTCTAATAAAGTGGCCAGTACACTTATAGCCGTGTTTTCTTATCGATAGCAAAATAGCAGCTGTATTTTTTCAGCGTGGTTATAATCTCCTAAGAGACGCCCTTAAGGGCAGCTATTCAGGGATTCTGGTCATATGACGAAGGCAATCAGTCAGGTCCAGTCACACCCCATCTACTGCGACGAGCCTCTTTCTGTGCCCCATAAACTCCATTGAAAAAAGTTTGGCTGGTAATGTGAAAAGTTCTAGCTCCGGAGAAATGACGGGCACTATTTCCCTTGAGTGGTCATGCAGTGACTAAATGGAATTTATCTCGCTTAGGCATTGTTGACTGGGCACATCCAAATTGGCACACTTTCTCACTTTATATCTCATCTCCTGACGCGCTCTTTCAGAGCAAGTGATCAACGAATTACGGCTGCTAATGAGAAATTATTGGCTCCGGGTGAGTACGCGTGCTCCAAAAAAAGGGGGGGAAACTCACACTTCTCTAAGTGACTTAATGACAAACTGTGAAAACCCTCATTATAAATCTGCAAATCTGCCTTGGCTTTAGTGAGACATAACAGACGAATACTAAAAGGAATGCACCCATTTTCCATGCAGCAAAATATTAACTTTAACGGGTTCTCCGTTCATCTGACTGCTAATCAGGATTTCAGACATGAATGTAGTTAAAGGAGTAGTTTGGAGAAAAAAAATCAATTTTCAACTTTCCTCAGATACAGCAAATGAGTTCAGACATGTTCAGTGTCCAAATTTTGCATCTTTAGTGTAGCATTGCTTTTCACTGGCTTACATTGGTTTACACTGGTCTATACTGGTCTACATTGGTTAACACTGGTTTACATTGGTTTACACAGGTTTACATTGGTTTACACTGGTCTATACTGGTTTACATTGGTTAACACTGGTTTACATTGGTTTACATTGGTATACAGGGGTTTACACTTGTCTACACTGTTTTACATTGGTTTACACAGGTTTACACTGGTCTACACTGGTTTACATTGGTTTACACAGGTTTACATTGGTTTACATTGGTATACAGGGGTTTACACTGGTCTACACTGGTTTACATTGGTTTACATAGGTTTACATTGGTTTACATTGGTATACAGGGGTTTATACTGGTTTACACTGGTATACACTGGTTTACACTGGCTTAGAAGTCAACAGTCACCCAAACCTTTTCTGTAAATGCACCCCTTAAACCTCTCTCAACCCACTCAGACCAGGTTCGGCTCCTCAGTTAGACGCCGCAGGTTTTCCAGTGGTGTTTAGGACACGGTATGATTTGTGGAGTCTTAAATCACATTGAGAGCACAGACTGTCCCTCGCAGGAGTAGCTGTAGGAGCTCAGGGAGGGCTTTCGATTTGAAATCAGGCACTAAAGTGGCTTAAAAGAGAAAGTGGCCTTAACTGCATTATCAATACCCCTGGAGACAGAGATGAAGCCCCAGGCTGGATGTGATTTACCCAAGAGAAGGTTAACAGAAGAGCACAGGAACCTTAAAGGTGCAGTCTGGTGGAAAAAATGAAATCTATTCAGTTTTCTCAATAATACAATAGTACTCGGTCACCCAAGACAGTTCTGCACTGAAGCTATGAGGCTAATTTTGCTACAAAATAATGGACACTCATACTCCTCCAGTCATCACAGTTGCCTCAAATCACTTTGATATATTAATATTAAAAGACCTGCTTGTGTGGTTTATCTATAAAAATGGACAGGAGGAACTTTCAGGATTGTTTTACTTAATTTACCTCGTTTTCGTGTGTAACAGCACATTACTCAGTGTCAGAAATCACATAAGCCAGTAAAGCTACACAACACAAGCAAGTGACGGAAATCTAAATAAATATTATAAGGGCTTATTCCAACAGACACTTGTCATAAGCATTTTAAAATTTTTCTTGGAAATGTAGTTCGATTTTGAGGGACACTGCCAGCTTGCTCATAGCCGCCTCCCTCTTCCAGCTGATAACTGTCCAGTCCTGCCCCGCAATCAAAACACTCCGCCTGCAAAACTTTTCAAACTCTTCGGTATTTACTCACTGACCGTGACGCCTAAAAACGGATTCTGCCTGTAAATGATCTTCGCAGATCACAGTGGACCTGCGGACCCCGGCTCCTAAACTCCAGCGCACAACAAAGGAAGCATCACGGAAAGACTCCGAGCTCGTCACGCCCCACAGATGGGCCCCAGCACTGTGTGAATTAGACTGTCATCAGCTCACCTTGATGTGCTGGTATTCTTTCTCTTCTTCCTGCAGGACCTCCAGCTGCTTCAGAACAGACTCCTGCTGGAACTCTCCGCGTTCGATCTGAAAACGCAAACAAAAGCTCAGCTCTGCCGGATTTGAGACGCTCGCTAATTTCCTAAAGGCCCTGCCCATTACATCACTGGCGAGTTTCCAGCGAGGAGTTACTTAATGACATTGCCAAGAAAGTCTCATTTAAGCAGCGGCAATTTTCCATGAATATTTTTCATCTCATTACCACCGGTGTTCGTGGCGTCCCTGTTTTCATTAAGTGTCTTAGCCTTACGTACAACTGCCACGTATAATGTTCTGTTTGGAGGCATAATCATATCTGGAGCTCCGAGCAGGATCTCTGCGCGGGTCTCGAGGCCTCGGGGGGAGCGTGGGACATGGGGAGAAATTTCAAAAGGAGGCGGCATTGTGTGTTTTGACAGTATTTCTCTGGGAGCTGCTGTGAAAAAGGGCACTAGGCCACTTGATCACCAGGATCTGCATGCTGTGTCTGGCTGAGTCCGGGTCCTCCCAGGAGAGGAAGGCTGGAGGCTAAATATAGGCTCTCGGACCGTCAGGCCTCACACACACTTCCACAGACACACACACACACACACACACGCTGCATTATTCATGAGGCTGGCATTAGCATTAGCTCGGGATGGCTGTTATTAGTGTTGTGGCGCAGATGATTAGCATTCATTATCTGAAGATGTGACAGGGGAAGGTGTAATGAGGTGGCGTTTTTCTCCGGGAGAGGAAGGGCGAGGGCCAGGGAGGGAGGCGGGAGGAGAGAGGTGGGACAGGAATGGGAAAGGGACGGGAATTTTCAGCTGTTTGCTATACGAATATATTCACATTTTTACAGGAAAGTTATACAAAATTATAAATTATGATATTATCAACAGAGATACGGCCTCAAATCAGCAACTCAGACTGTTTACAGACTCGCAACCCAACTTTTCTTTAACTGACATTTATCACATTCATTCAAAGCGTATAGTTTCAGCTGGATTAGCTTTTTCGCTACACAAGTTTCACAGCTGACTTTACTGTGACTATCGGTTTTTGTCCTTTAGAATAAAGGTTTCTCTTCATTCTAAAGGACAAAGATGGTAAATGTGGACAGATTTTTCGATAGAGTGTATTTTTTCACACCTAATAATGGGACATTAACACTTTACTTGATTGTTTTATCTGGAGTTTTCAGTATTTCCATACAGTTAAAAGCTTGGGTTCCCACAATCAAATGATACATTTTCTTCATTTTCTAAGTGCAAATAAGTTCGCATCCAGTACAGGAAACACGCTTCTTGCACGTTTAACTGCACGGTTTCTGTTTATTTGACATAATTTTTTTATGAAACATATTGGGAAAATGTTTACATTTTGACAGTGTGCATATAAATAGAATTTTTGAAAAAGTTGCAGAATTTTAAAGTTTGTTTCCTGTAGAAGATAACTTACTTCCAAATGGAAAATGAAGAAAACATCTAGTTTGCCTTGATCTGCTTAGATGGGACCATTCCTTTGAACATGAGGTGCGAAAGCATTTTCTTTGTACACATTTAGTCCAAAAATGACAGGATTATTCCAAGATAATACACAATTCCTTTCATTCGTTTAGAGTTCAGTTCCTATAAACCAGAGGAGGACGAGGAGGACGAGGAGCCGGAGAGTTTGATGGAGACTCACCATGAGCTGCTTCATGGCGGCGTGGTCCTCGTTTTCTCGTGCAGCGTTGTGGTCTTTGTGCACGATCTCCACGCGGATGTCGTTCTTAGCCGACACCACGCCTTTGAGGTCTATGAGAGACGCATACTTTACTTCAGCGGGATCAACTGTGCAAACACAACACCAACCGCGGGGGGGGGGACACGTCACATGACCTCAACAAGCCCTGGAACCAACACACTTTCAGCCCAGAGGAGGCATGAGTAGTACAGGGTAACACACACACACACACACACACATACACACTCACACACACACACACACACACACACACTCACACACAAGATCGG
>JBBPCY010000019.1:20275100-20282600 GCA_037974405.1 Brachyalestes nurse
CAGCATGCAAACCCATCACATGACTCATCACTGGAAAGCCCAGGATGTCCTCTACAGAACACTATAGGGCTTGATGGAGTATCTAAAGCACTAAAATGTATGAAAAATTATATATTGCCACGAAAAAAATGAAAAAATGCAGGGAATGTCTGTGGATTCTGCGAATTTGCAGGGGTTTCCGCAAACAGTTATTAGTTGGTTCTAAGAAAAAAAATCTGTCAATGACTGAAGCTGCAAATTAGCAGGGATTTACTGAACTTTTGTCCAAATAGTAGACAGACATAGAGTAGATAGTGGTGTACGTTCATGGTGTATTTGTATTCTGGATGTCAGTTGTGTAAACTGATGAAGGATGTCAATGATGTAGACTCATGATGGACGTCAATGGTGTCTCCTAACACTGGACGTAAATTAATTACACTCATGATGGAAATCAATAGTGTATACTTCTACTGAATATCAGCAGTTAAAGACTAATGACCTTTTCTAATGTTGGATATTAATGATGAATGCCCATGAAGGAAGTCATTGGTGTACACTAATGCTGGATGTCAGTAGTGTAGATAGTGGATAAAAATAATGATTGTTAGAGATTTAAACTATTGTTGTATATCAGTGTTCTACACTCATGATGAAGTCAGTGGTACACACTGTGCTGGTTCTGTAAACCGGTGCTGGATGTCGGTGTTGGGTACTCTTGGTGACCGTCAGTGCTGCATACTCACGCTGGATGTCGATGGTGACGCTGGTCTCCTTGCCGTTGGGGATGGCTTTGTTGGACGCCCGGCAGATGATCTTCTGTCCCGTCTCGATGTTGGATGGTGAGATGTACAGGGTGCTGACGGTACTCTCCCTCCTCCCGTCCCGAAGAAGGGTCTGCAAGGAGCAAGGAGAGAAAACATGACCGGAGGGGCAGAGGGAAACAAAATGAAAGGGCATGGTTAAGTTAAACCATCACCGAAGCGTGTGCAGGGGTCAGGGCGAGCACAAACAACATCAGTCAAAGCCGCAGCTCCCGGCACCGGCTCAGGACGTAACATTTCGTGTTGAGTGCCCTGGAGACAGCAGAGACCCCCTTGTATCTGCTGTCTCTCCACATCAGGAGTGATTGATTGTAACTAAAAAAAAGAAGAAAAAAAAGCTGTGTTTTGTTGGCCTTTTTTGAAGTTGGAGAGTGGTGCTCTAGTGCATGCCTTGTCATGCACCACAAAGGAAATCAATCTTCTTTTACTCTGCTGGTACTCCAGGCCCGGCCGCAACTCGCCGCATTGTTGAGTGCCATCTGGAAGCGCTCGACAGAATCTACTCGCTCCATCACACCGAGATGGCTCAGAGAGAGAGAGAGGGAGAGGGGGAGAGAGAGGGAGAGAGGGAAATGAAAGGAAAAGACACAGAGGGAAAGAGAGACATTATGAAAGAGACTGTATTGGGGGTGGGGGGTAGAGGAGCCTCACCCAGCAGAACAAATTGGCAGTGCCAGTGAGCTCCACGCTGGGCCACTGCTGCAGAGAAGAGAACCTCCAGACGGCTCTTCATGCGCTACCATGCCCAGAGCACTGGAGAGATTCCCTTTCTCTCTCTCTCTTCTCGTGAAGATGACAAACATTAGTAAGGCCTTGGCCAGCCCCCCTATGACTGACTGATTCAGGTCAGTCCTGATCCACCGACACTCCAGCTTCAGTCAGGCTTAAAATGTTGGTCTGAACTTTCTGTCTGACTCCACTTGAACCACCAGGACCAGGTGTAGAATCCAAACATAAGCTAAACCCAAAATCTGAACCATCTGGTGGGACCTAATGAGGAGTCTGAGTACCACTGACTACCATTTTTATTCTGTTACATGTATATGGATCTATATGCTACACAAAAATACAAGAAAGTCTGGCTCTTTAGAGCAAAAACTAAAGAAAGTAGGGGTTCCTCAAGGCTTTTGTACAGTACTGTATAGGTATTTATATACATTTATTCAATTAACTCTACTCAGTAGCCACAGATAAGACTGTTTTTGTAGTATTTTATACCAAGGAGATTCTCAAATGCACAGTATATATATATACTGACTTCAGAGTGAAAAGACGGGGCAAAAGCGCTGTAGGCCGAATACGCACATGTACTGTTTTCATATGTGACTGACTGAAGAGTGAATGTCACACTTTCACAATGTGTGCATGCTGTAACATGGGCTTTGAGAGATACAAATGGGAAAACCCAATCAGAGACCAACGAATACTGGAAAAAGGACGTCAGCACCTGATGGAGAGAGACATGAACAGTCGGCCATGTTGGTTTCAAACAACATTTCAAGCTCTATACTGCTCTCGTCCCTGAACTTGTCAGCATGGTGGAATCTTCAGAGGGTGTCTGACATGTGCATCCTACAGCGCTTTGCACATAAAACACTTTTCTGCAGAAAAAAAAACTTTTCCTGTTGAAAACCCCCTCCAACCAAGGGCTGGAGTGTTATATGTGCTAGCTCTTGTGGTCGACTAGTGCCAAAAGCGTTGACTTGCGTGGGAGGTGCTTTGAGACCCAATCTGTGGCTCGCGCTCTCCAGAAGCCCGTGCATTATCACCCCCCCCAACCCACACATGCACAAAAAAATCCCACAATAATGTATCACAGCACAGTAATAGTTACATGCTAATAATTAGCAAGTGCAGGCTATTGACAGTGGGTTCGCTAATAGCAGTAATTACCTGCTAGCTATTTCATACTTCCTTTATATCACAAAGAAAAAATCAGAAAAGAACCCAAATGGAACCTGGTGTTTGCCATCCCACTCAGGCAGAGCGTCTGGCAGGGGGTGTGTATTGAAGTGTCAAAAGAAGGGAGAAAGGAGTGTGTGATTATTGGAGACAGACCAGGCCCTGCCTTCCACTTCCCCTCCTCTAGAGAAAAGGACGTGTCAATGAGTTCAGCAGAACAGTTTCTCAACAAAGCCGACCAGCCAAATGTTACTCACAGTTTAATGATATTTAAGACCTCACACTATAATACTAGTCACCCTGAAATAAATACACTTGTGGATGCTTATCAGAAATATGTGTAAGCCTGTGAGAAAACCACTGTTTGAGGGCGGCATTTAAATAACAGCAAAATACCCAGTACAAGAGCACTGTGGCTCTCAGAGAGTAAAGTTCATCAGCGTACCACAGTAGATTTTAAATGGAGATAGTAGCTCCAACATCTAGATTAGGACTGTGGTCTACTTGTCCACAACCTCAACCTTGTCTTCACATGGACTTTTCACTAAAAACTGATACACTCTTGAAAAGGTTATTATTTATTAGAGTTACCAATATTTTCTGTGTTCAGAACATAACAGGCTTTTTTTCAGAAATAATCTTTGAATTAATTGCGTTTATCATTATTGTGACAAATGACATCACAATAGACTTTTCTGAGCATACCGGAAATATCATCAGTATTTAAAGAGCATTTGAAGTGCAGTGGCAATGCAGGAAGGTCCTGGGTTTTATTTTTCCTTTCTTTTTTTTGCATCTCACCAGATCTACACCAAGTTCCCACCGGGTACTCTGGCTTCCTCCAACAGACTCAAGACAGTCATGTCAGGTGGAGATGTTAAATTGTCTTAAGGATAAGTGGTTCATATCATGGATGTCCAAGTGCATGTTTCATTATAAAAAGAACATGAATAGTCCAGTTTATTTGATGTGAAATGTTTGAACTCCAGTGGTGGTTGGTTGTGATCTGTGCAGCAACTACGGCTCAGCTTTAGATGTTTAAGTGTTGATTTGAACAGCTATAGCTAGCTAACAGTGCACTACAGTGTGAACAGAACATGACTAATCATTACTGAAGGACTGTCAAAATATGCAGTATTTTACGGTATCCAGCAGCCAATCAGACCGACCCCTGCTAGTACTGACCAGAGACTGAGGGTCAGAGCTTGGAAAAACATCCCCTAATGCAGAGGATGTATCACTACATGTTTCGCCTCACAGTGCATTTAGTCCAGATTCACAGAGGATCTGTATGTGTGTCTACAGATTGGGCTAGAAGTAAATCAGCCCCTAGTTAAGCCAGTTCTTTTTTTCTGTTGGTAGTACTTTTGTTTGTAGATACACAGACGTCGGCTCAACTTTGAGTCATTTGTCAAAACCAAGCAATATGTTGTGGATGCCAAGACCTTATTTTGATGTCAGAGGACGAGTTAAACCCTAATGGCTATTTATACCAGCCACCCTTGCTGAACTTATCGTTTTAAATAGAATTTTAAAAAATGGTGCTGATATTTTTTTAATGTTTTGCATTCTGTGGTCAAGAACCTTTCCACAGTTGCCTAGAAGCACTAGATATTTGTCACCTCCAGTAGCAGAACTGTACAAGTCAGCTGAGGATGGTAAAACCTACGCTGAGCCCCCTCACCCCCCCGGCACTCTGTGCTCCTGCAGTGAGCCACGACCTGTCAACAGCTGGACATGGCAATGCAATATGCTCCCTGACACGGCGCTCATTGTTTCGCTCACGCCCCACGGCCTGTCTGAAGCCATTAATGCTGCAACATTTCAAGCCTTTATGCTTAGCCCAACGCCTGCACCAGAATAGCTCCCAATTACAAACTGATCATTTCTCGCACAGCAAGAGAACATCTTCAAGGAAAAGACGTTCTCTTTTGTAGAAGGTAAGGAACTGAAGAAGGTCTAATCAGAATAAGAAATGTCAAGAAGAGGTCGATGCATAATTACCTTAACCTACATAAAGAGTGCTGATTTTGATCCGAGAATGGCCCACGCTTTCTTCCGATGGTAAAGATCAAGACTAGTAATTTCCCGCCTGACATTTCCCCCCAGGCTGCCAGTACAGTCACGCAGGCAGAGGTACAGATTGGCATGCTTTTAAGTTTGGCTTTTGGTTAACGAAGGTAATGAAACAAAACTGAAAGTCTCGCAGCCCAAAGTGGCTGAGATTGAGAGTGATTTCTGTACGAAAATAAAATAAATAAATAAATTAAAAAAAGGGGCACAGGAATGATGATTAGACCTCAAGGGGCGTTAGAGTTAATCATTTCGCCCAACGTTTACATTCTGCTGTTAATCTAAGAAGCCTTTGATATATCCAAACACGCTCGAGGTTATATCAAATCAGCGACACTAATTGCGGACCACCCCTGCCGCACGTACCGGAGCCTATTAACACATATTAATTTCACTTATAAAATGTGATAAGTTGCAATGCCTTTGTTTTACTGTTTCTCACATAAAAAGAGTTTTTTTCCTCAAATCCTGAGGTCAGAAACTAGTCTTTGATTAAGCAATTTAATCCCCGCACCTCCCAGTATGATTCATTTCTATCATTTTGTGGCGCAATTAATTAAACGACTCTGCCCCTCTACCAGCCATGGCTAGGTTAACAAGCTCAACTGTGGAGAAAAGAGCTACAGTAATAGAAGTTAATAAAACTGCACATATTCGATCTTCTAACAACCATATCTTCATGCGTCCTCTGGGTCCCATGTGACCAGTGACATTTATAACGCCCTCAGTAGTAATTAGGCTGAGTATGCTTGACCCAAGAAACCTGCCCAAATACATGAATAAGGTCAAAAAAACCTGTGTCACTGGAATCAATTAGTATCAGAGGTTTTCCTTCAAAAAGGGTAACTTGTTCATTAATAATTCTTTTTATTATTTTAATTATTATACCTCTCTCAATCCATTAATTAGCTCCTCATTTATACATAACAGTTTTACAGACAAAATATTCCAAAGATTACAGCCGGTTGGGTCACTTTGCCCCTTTTACGTATTCTAGTGTTAGAAAAAAATTGTGATAAAAGTTTATTAAAGGGCTTTGAAGGCTTGCAGAAGGGCAGAAGAACAGGAAAAGACACAAAAGTAATTTGCAGGGGAAGAATGAGCCGTGCTGTTTATGCAGAGGAATGACTCGCGTGATTCTCACCTGCGATGAGCTTCTCGTATCCTTCTACAGGCCTCATCATGTTTCCTGTAATCTGCTGCAGGACCGATGGCTAATAACTGCACAGAGCACCTGCTATATCCTGCTATGGGACTCTATACCATCTCCAGACCCCCGACGTGGCCAGGCAGAGGAGGCCTGCCATTTCTATGAACTGGCAATGTGGGTCCTGATCTGTGCTTTAGGACTGTTTATACCTGCACCAATACAGATTTGAGCTTATACTGCTACATTAGGACTAGTAATACCTCAGCAACTGGCTTTAGCTTTGAGTTGATAACATTTCAGCACCACTTCACTCGCCGCCGATGCCAAAGACTCTAATGACCCAAAACATCTCTCCAGCCCTTTTTAAAAACAGCCACTGAAGTGGTCATACTTTATGTACATCTAGTATTTCCTTAGCCACGATGCTGTATCTGTTTCCTCTGTGTCTATAACATCTGGGCCAGTTTTTGTGGCTTGTTGCTCGTGCTAATGCTTCAAATTGCCCTAAATGTCTCTCCACTCCACCCCTAATGTAAACCCTGTCCTATAACTAGCTTTTAAACCAATGGTTCTTCCTCTAAGCCTGGCATTAGCTTGAGTCTCTGTTCAGTTTCTGCTTGCCTTGTGTCATTAGCCACCGCCAAATGTGCTACAAAGCTCCCATGGCCTGTTCCCTTTATTAAAGTCTGTAATCTCTCAAAATTCCTCTCCGCTCCTCCCCTAATGTAAAACCCTTTCCTGGCATTTATGGGGACCTGTGTTAGCTGTCCTTAATGCACCTTATCTGCTGATCTCCAATACTTCAATTAGTGCTCTTACCCTTTCCCGTCGAGAACTGGCATTCGATGGCTGCCCATAACTGCACCTTAATAAGGGAAGCGCGAGAGATAATTCATCATTTGAATCATAAAGAGCTCCGAAAGCGCGGGTGTCAGAGGCCGTCCCCAAAGAAAGACATGCTCAGCGCAGACCCCATTCACGTCCCAGCCTTCATTTGTCCTGATTATGTGCTTGACGACATGAAATTGGGGGGGTGGTGGGGATGAGTGAGAGCGGCCTGATTATACTCCACACGGCCTCCATTATTCAGACCAACCGATTGTGTCTTAATTGATTGCGTTGCTTTTTAATGCTGTGAACAGAGATATGAGGAAGCAGGGTGGGTACCATCCATCACCACACCGGTCCCACCCTCCCACACGAGCACCGCCTCGCTTCTCTGAGCCAGCTGTGATTGTGACATGCGATTAGCAAGATCTGATTAGGTGCTAACACCCATAGGTATGTGCAGCAGCAGGCGGGTGATGAGTGAACTGCTAGCTCGCTTGCTCCGACCCGACTGATGCCATTCATGGCCCATTCAGGAAAAAAAGCCAATAACGGGATGGGAGAGTTAGGAGTTCCCTGAAGGTCTGTCTGGCATTCCTCATTTATATGGAAATGACAAGGATGTGGTGATTAGAGGCCGGAAGGCTCAGTGCCGTACTTGCTTTGGGACTTGTCTGTGGGTCATGAAGTAGCATGACAGGGGGATCATGGCGGGGCCTGAATTATCTGCAGGCCAAATGACCT